>JARYGA010030754.1:0-40750 GCA_030545235.1 Helianthus tuberosus
GGAATCCAAGTGGATCCCGCTAAAGTTGAAGCAGTTATGAACTGGAAAGAACCAAAGACGCCTACAGAGATTCGTAGCTTCCTAGGATTGGCAGGATATTACAGGCGTTTCATTGAAAATTTTTCAAGGATTGCTGCACCCCTAACCTCCTTGGCCAAGAAGAAAGTAAAGTTCGTTTGGGGCCCTAAGCAGCAAGAGTCCTTTGATAGTTTGAAACAGAAGTTGAGCAATGCTCCTGTGTTGACATTGCCTGATGGAATCGAAGAATTTGTAGTTTATTGTGATGCATCACACACCGGCATGGGGTGTGTGCTTATGCAGAAAGGCAAGGTTATTGCCTATGCATCACGACAGTTAAAGGTGCATGAAAAGAATTACACCACCCACGACTTGGAATTGGGTGCCGTTGTATTCGCACTAAAACTGTGGAGGCATTACCTATATGGAATCAAGTTTGTGATCTATTCTGATCACAAGAGCCTCCAGCATCTGTTTAACCAGAAGGAATTAAACATGAGGCAACGCCGTTGGATGGAGACCTTGAATGATTATGATTGTGAAATCAAGTATCATCCCGGCAAAGCAAATGTAGTCGCTGACGCCTTGAGCAGAAAGGAAAGGATGAAACCCATCCGAATCAATGCCAAGCGCATGGAGATAAAGAATAATTTGATGGAAAGGTTGTTAGCTGCACAGAAGGAAGCTGTGTTGGAAGCTAACTATCCTAATGAAAAGTTAGGAGTAACTGAGGAGCAGTTAACTCTTAGCAAGGACAGAATTTTACGATTAAATGGACGAATATGGGTTCCAATTTATGGAGGACTTCGTGATGTTATCCTCCAGGAAGCCCATAGTTCCAAATACTCCGTTCATCCTGGAGCTGATAAGATGTACCAAGATCTAAAGGAAAATTATTGGTGGATAGGCTTGAAAAAGTCTGTAGCTGCCTATGTAGCTAAATGCTTGACATGTGCGCAAGTCAAAGCCGAGCATCAGAAACCGTCAGGTTTGCTACAACAGCCTGAACTTCCTAAGTGGAAGTGGAATGTGTAACTATGGATTTTATTACCAAGTTACCTAAGACAAGGAAAGGAAATGATACAATATGGGTTATAGTTGACAGACTGACTAAGTCAGCTCATTTCTTACCCATCAAGGAGACTTATAGCTCCGATATGTTAGCCCAGTTATACGTTGATAAGATTGTAGCCTTACATGGCATACCTGTGTCTATTATCTCTGATAGAGATACTAGGTACACGTCGCATTTTTGGAAGAGTTTCCAGCAATCTTTGGGCACATGGTTGAATTTTAGTACGGCTTACCATCCTCAGACAGACGGCCAGAGTGAGCGTACTATTCAAACGTTGGAAGACATGCTACGTGCATGTGCGATCGATTTGGGTGGTAGTTGGGATAAGAACCTACCATTAATCGAATTCTCCTACAACAATAGCTACCATACCAGCATTAAGGCTGCGCCTTTCAAGGCATTATACGGTAGAAAGTGTAGATCGCCCGTTTGTTGGGCGGAAGTTGGAGATGTCCAGTTATCAGGACCAGAGATCGTGTTCGAAACGACGGACAAGATTGTCCAGATTCGTGACCGTCTCAAAGCTGCCCGAGATAGGCAGAAAAGTTACGCTGATCCTAAGCGTAAGGATTTTCACTTCGAAGTGGGTGATAAATTCCTACTTAAAGTGTCACCCTGGAAGGGTGTGATGAGGTTTGGTAAGAAAGGCAAGCTAAGCCCGAGATACATAGGACCCTTCGAGGTTATCGAACGTGTCGGGTCAGTTGCCTATAAGTTAAACTTACCAGAAGAGCTCAGTGGAATTCACAACGTGTTCCACATCTGCAATCTGAAAAAGTGTTTCGCTGACGAATCACTGATAATACCGCATACATATGTGCATATAGATGAGAGCTTAAAGTTTGTGGAAAAACCTTTGTCGATTGAAGATCGACGGGTAAAGAAGCTTCGAAGGAAGCACGTACCTATTGTAAAGGTCAAATGGGATGCTCGGAGAGGTCCCGAATACACGTGGGAAGTTGAATCCACGATGAAAGAAAAGTACCCTTACTTATTTCATTAAATCTTGGGTCGAGATTTATTTTAAGGGGGTGAGGATGTAACACCTCGAAAATTCACGTCCTATAATGTGTTGAGACGTGTCATAAAGTTTGAACGTGTGAAAGAATGATATAAAAGGACTAAAGTTGACAAACATGGAAAGTATGTGATTTTACGGGTTCTAAATGTCAACAGTGAATAAATATACTTCATAATAACCCTACATGATGTTTATAACATCAAACGAATAAATCATGGATCATACGAAGCTAAAAGTGAGAGATTACAAACTACAGGGGTTAAATGTGTCAACATGTTTAAAGGTATATCTCTGAGTGACCTTTTGACAAACCCGAAGCTTTGTAAATGTTAATTATGCTCACTAGAATGCACGATATAAATTTCATAAAGTTACGTTATCGTATGAGAAAGTTATGATCAATTTCGTGTGCGAGGGGTTAAAGTGCAAACGTAGAAAGTTAAGACTTTTCGGGTTAACCGGAAGTGTTCAGGGACTTGGCAAAGTGGGTATAGGTCCTAAAGCCCTTGTGGGTAATTACAAGGGGGTCAAAATGCAAGAAATAACCCTAGTTGCCCCTTCGTGAAGCCAAAGGTCAAGTTGCAAAACAAAAGAAAAATGAAAATCTGTTTATCAGGCTCAGGCGGCCCGCGTTGGGTCCGGCAAATCGTGAGGCGGGCCGCGTCCGACCCCCAGTACCGAGAAAAATGGGCTGTGGTCTGCCATGGCTTTTGTGCGTGATCTTTAACCGATTTTCCACATCACTTGACCCCTAAAACACCCCCTAAACACTAGAAACAAGTGTTGATCAGTTGTGGTGTGTGCTAGGCTTTGTTGTCAACCAATTGTGGTGATTGAAATCACTATAAAAGGGTCTTCAAGTTCACAAACATTCCTCACACCATTCTCTGCATTTCTGATCGATTCTGGAGCTCAAGCCTGCTTCCAAGTGATCATATCTCGTGCATAGGACCCTTGTAAGTCTGCTAGTCCTTTCTAAATTGAGTTTAGCTTAGTAGTTTAGCTAAAAGTCAAACCGTCGTAATTACGGTTTGACTTCGAGATTAGTCAACAATGGCTCAGTCATATCTCGAATTAAAAGTAGTTATAAGTTGGTATTTATGTGGGTAATAAAACCTCAAAAGGGTTTCCCCTGATCACCACTCTAACCAGGTCAAAAGTCGGGTCAAACTTATATTTAAAAAGTCAACAGGAAGCTTAAAATGCCATTTATGCATAATTAACATTACAGATCATATACAACCTGTTGGATCATTGTTATAACTTAGTAATAAGTGTAAGAACATGTCTAAACATATTCAACCCGACAAATTCCTGTTTAGACCCGGTTCGGAACCGAAAGTCACATAGTTTGACTTTCGCTTTGACTTTCAGTTCTGACCCGTTTAGGCATGTTTTAGAAATGCCTCAGAGCTTAAATTGGACTAGGTTACATGTTAGAACAACCCTCTGTGATTTTACACCTTGGTTCATTAGATATCCAATTAATATGCATATTTCCGTTAATTGCTCATATGTTGACCATTATGCCCTTTACACCTTAAAACGTGATTTATGAAAATGTAAAAGTGTAGAAACCTTAATTACTGATATATAAACTTGTATGCAAAGTTTAACATCAGTTTGACTTGTAGATTAAGAGTTATGCTCATTATCGCAAATTTAAAGCTTTATGTTAATAAAACGGCGTAATTAGCGTATAGCCTAGTTAAGCCTACTTTTTGATATCAAACTTAATACCCACTGATGTAATATATTATTTTGGTATTTTTAAAGATTTTTAATTAATTTTAGGCTGAGCATAATTAGTAGTCGTGGGCTTAACCCGGTAATTGTCGGTTTTGCCCTTACGGGCCATAAAATGAGTTTTACACATCTAAACGACTCCAAACCTTTTGCTACTGATCACATATGGTAAATAAATTATTTTAAGCCCTCTGGAAATATAAAAATATCAGATTTAAGTATCGAACCCGGAAATGGCCTTTAGTCGCCTTATTTAGCGTTTTTAACGCATAGTATGTATTAAAATCATATTGAACATACCCAGGTTGATACCTACTGATATTTTAGGCAAATAAGAATATTTTAACAGTAAGCAAAGGTTGATTAACTCAGACTCCGGTTTTGAGCTTTTCGGCTTATGTGAAATTACCAAAATGCCCCTACGGTGCATAATTGGTTATAAATGATAGATTTCACATATATATACTTTAACCTACTGATATAACTTAGAAAATTGAGTATATTTGCTAAGTACATCAGGCCTGTAACTCAGGTTATCATTTAAACTCTTTTACAACCTTTAAAATGACCAAACTACCCCTACGGGGCATAGTTTGTGTTTAAAATCGTTTCGGGCATAATAAAAGACATCTTACTGATGTCACAACATATTTGAGCATATTAACTTAGGAAACCTGTATATGGCTCTTACGGATACCCGTTACGCTTATTACGCATACGGTTCGGTTTATGTAACAAGTTTACATAAATTAGCCGAAACGGGTCAAACCTTAACGGTTTTATCTCAAAATCCAGAATGTGAATAATAAACCCATATTAAACAAGTCTTCAAACTTGTCGGGTCTAAATCACATTCTATCCGTTCTTCGCTTAATCGTGCGTACGAACCGTATCTTTGAAACTAACCGGTCTAAGCCTAAGCTTAATAAAAGACCCGTTAGGATTCTAATAGGTTATATTAAACCTTCGTTCCAGATTAGGAGAACCAGTAAAAGCTACGTGCATTTTGCTTATTGTGATTAATACTTGCTCAGGTAAATACTTTTAACTTATTTTCCCTATACGGGCTTGGGTTACGGTATATAGCATACCGCTTGATCGGGAATCAAATCTCCACCGTTTGGTGGGTAGTTGAATCAATTGATCGGCTCGTTTAAAAAGTCTTGTTAATTAAAGCCTTTGGGGGGTTAATGACCATGTCCCGGATATCCTTGGCATCATCTTACGAGATGGCCACGACCTGAGCACGAGGTGTAGGCGTACACCTGTCAGTGTATAACTCTATAATATGGTGTGTCTATTGATCTGTAACCCGGACAAGATCCGGGCTACTGAACGCACAAGGAACACGTAATTCGTTCACAAGATTATAATATTAAATAATTCTCCCAAGTTATAAAAATGTTTATGCCATGTGCATCCAAACCAATTTTCAATCATTTTCCAAAATGAGTCAGTTGAATGTATTTACCAGTGTAAACTGACGTATTTTCCCAAAAAGACTGAATGCAGGTACTAAACGAAATTGGCTGGATTGTCTCCTTAGCATCAATAAAAAGTCTCGCAAGCTTAGGATGCCTGAAGTCTGTTGAACCATTAATACTATTTTATTTTCGATCCGACTGTGGATAAACTTCCGGATATTGTGACTTTGATATTACAATAATTAAATTCGGTTGTATCATATTTTTAAATTGCTTCCGCTGTGCATATTGATTATTGTGTTGTTTGACTATTACGTTACCAACCATTACGTCACGATACTCCCCCACCGGGCCCACCGGTGACACGTGGAAATCGGGGTGTGACAGCACCCCAGATTCCGAACCCAGTCCTAGAACCTGCACCCCCAATGAGTGTAGAAAACGTGCAAGAACTTAGGACTTTTGGAGATGAGATTTTAGAAAGCAGTGAGAGAATGAGACAGGTGGGAGAGCGTCTCGTATGGAAATACGATGAACGCAATATGGATTTTTGGATAAATCCATATCCGTGATGTGATAGAAGAGATGGTAATAGTAATAATAATATAATATAATAAAATAAAATATGTGTGTACGGATGCCTATTACTATTAGTGTAATTCTATTTCAGTTGGTATTGTAATTTTATTTCAGTACTAGTGTGTAATAGATGCATAATAGTATATGAATAGAGTACAAGTCGCAATGATCGACGCTTTTGGCAAAAATGCGTGTCATGTGATTAACTATATTAATATTATTTTGTGATATTAATGATTGGTAAATGTTTAAAATTCAGATGGCCGATGACGGAAATCAAGGAAATCTGAATAATGATAACCAAAGTAACATAACGTGGTTAATGAGAATCCAAGCATCAATAACAATGAAAACCAAATGGATAATAGTGCCGTTCAACATATAGTGGCACAAGGAATCATAGATACCATGTCATTTATTATTCAAACGATTCAAGAAGCGAATAATAAAAGTAAGCATAGCAGTAAGCGACCCATTGAACCAGAAAACAACGTAAACAAAGGACCCGTACTTCAAATGTCAATTCCCAAAAGAAGAAGAACTGTGTCTTACGGTTGTTCTTATAAAGAATTCTGGTCTTGTAAACCAATGGAATTCTCGGGCAACGAAGGGGCCATTGCAACCCTACGCTGGATAGAGAAAACTGAGGCAGTCTTAAGAATAAGCAAGTGTGTTGAAGAAGATAAGATATTGTTTGCTTCTAATGTGTTTAAGAATTCAGCACTAGAATGGTGGAACACTATTCTTCAATCAAGAGGAAGTGATAGAACTTACAATATGAAATGGGAAGAATTTAAGAATAAGGTAGAAAGGAAATTCTGCCCACCCAATGATAAGGAACAGATAGCAAACAAATTCCTAAACCTTAGGATGACTGGTGTGGATAGTAAGGGATACACTAAAATATTCTTCGAATATGCTAGAATAGTGCCAACTCTTACTTCACCAGAACCAGTATTAATCTCCCGTTATATCTGGGGATTAATTAGAGAGATTAGATACGTAGTCAAAGCAGCTAGACCTCAAACCATAGAAGAAGCTGTAGAACTAGCAAACACCTTGACAGATGAATTAGTCCGTACCCGAGAAGAAGATCAAAGAAGAAACCTAACCCAGAAGTTCACACAATAATTTCGTTCTGGAAATTTTAATCGTGGGAAAAATATAGGTTCTACCTCTGCACCTTACTGTAAGAATTGCAAAAGAAAGCATTCAGGAAGATGCTCCATATACTGTAACTTTTGCAAAATATCGGGACACAAAGAAGAAAATTGCTGGAAGAAAGCTAATAACAGAATATGTTACAACTGCAGAGAACAAGGTCATATTAAGCCTAATTGCCCGAAATTAGCTCCAGCTACAAACAACAAGAATACTCAAAATGCTAGAGCATTTGTTCTGACTGCAGATGAAGCCAAGATGATTCCAGATGTCATAGCTGGTACGTTTTTAGTTAATGATGTTTTTGCTAAAGTATTATTTGACTCTGGTGCAAACCATAGTTTTATTAATACATCATTTTGCAAATTTCTAAATCAGTCATTAACTAAACTACCACAAGAATGCTTAGTAGAAACAGCTAATGGAGAAACTGTTAGGATTTCTGAAATCTTGCAGGGAGCAAGCATAGAAATTTTAAATCAGAAGTTTATTACAAACCTTTACCCCATGAATCTGGCAGGATTTGATGTTGTATTAGGAATGGATTGATTAATAGCCAATAAAGCCAGTATTTTATGTGATCAAAAGTCAATTCAAGTAAATTCACCAAAAGGTAAAACGATCACAATTAAAGGAGATAAACCATTTAAATCCACAAAAATTATCTCTGTGATGAAAACTGCAAATTGTATAAGAGAAGGTTCTATAGTGTATTTGATTTCCATAATCACTAACACTAAAGGAAAGGATTTAAAAGATATTCCAGTAGTATCTCAGTTTTCAGATGTGTTTCCAGAAGAATTGCCAGGGCAACCTCCAGATAGAGAAGTTGAATTGAGAATCCATTTAATACCAGGAACAGCACCGATTGCCAAATCACCTTACCGTTTGGCACCTGCAGAAATGCAAGAATTGAAGAAACAATTAGACGAATTGTTAGAGAAAGGATTTATACAACCAAGTTCATCACCATGGGGAGCACCGATACTGTTTGTTAAAAAGGACGGATCAATGCGTATGTACATTGACTACCGTGAATTAAACAAAGTCACGATTAAGAATCGGCACCCATTACCGAGAATCGATGATCTGTTTGATCAACTACAAGGAGCTCGATTTTTCTCTAAAATTGATTTAAGGTCAGGATATCATCAATTAAAGGTACAGGAAGAGGACATTCCTAAGACCGCATTCAGAACGAGGTATGGCCATTATGAATTTACTGTCATGCCATTTGGTTTAACCAATGCCCCAGCCGCATTTATGGACATGATGAACCGAGTATGTAAGCCATATTTGGATAAATTCATAATTGTCTTCATAGATGATATTCTCATTTACTCTAAGAATAAAGAAGATCATGCAAAGCATTTGCACGCACTTTTAAGTTTATTAAGAAAGGAAAAGCTTTATGCTAAATTTTCAAAGTGCGAATTTTGGCTAGAACAGGTACAGTTTCTTGGACATTTAGTTAACCATGAAGGAATTCACGTGGATCCCACAAAGATCGAGGCAATTACTAAATGGAAAACCCCTGAGTCACCAACCGAGGTTAGAAGTTTCTTAGGATTGGCCGGTTATTATAGAAGATTTATCCAATATTTTTCTAGAATAGCCATTCCCTTAACTAAGCTGACCTGTAAATCTGTTAAGTTTGAATGGGGATTAAAACAAGAAGAAGCATTTAGAATCCTTAAGCAAAGATTAACCCATACACCCATACTAGCGTTACTAGAAGGAACTGAAGATTTTGTAGTTTATTGTGACGCTTCTAAATTAGGCTATGGATGTGTATTAATGCAACGACAAAAGGTTATAGCTTATGCATCTAAACAACTTAAGAATCATGAAGAAAATTATTCAACACATGATTTAGAGTTAGGAGCCATAATTTTTGCTCTTAAGATTTGGAGACATTACCTTTATGGTAGTAAGTTTACCATATTCACTGATCATAAGAGTTTAAGGTATATTTTCAAGCAAAAGGAGTTGAATATGAGACAAAGACGCTGGATGGAGATGCTTAGTGACTATGATTGTGATATCCAGTATCATGAAGGAAAATCAAATGTAGTGGCAGATGCTTTAAGCCGAAAGTATCATGAAAATCCAAAAAGGTTACGTTCTCTTAAATTAAATCTACAAGTAGATTTAAATGAGCAAATTAGAGAAGCCGAAGAATCAGTAATAAAGGATGATACTAAAAAATTAAAAGGTATGCTAAAAGAATTAGAACAAGGAACAGATGGAATTTGGAAATTCCATGAAAAGAGAATGTGGATACCTAAATTAGGAAACCTACGTCATCGTATATTAGAAGAAGCCCATAAGTCTAAGTATACGATGCATCCAGGAAATGATAAAATGTATCAAGATTTAAGAAAGAATTTCTGGTGGATAGGAATGAAAAAGGACATAGCAGCCTATGTTTCTAAATGTTTAACCTGTTCACAAGTCAAAGCTGAACACCAGAAACCCTCAGGATTTCTACAACAGTTAGAAATGCCAGTGTGGAAATGGGAATTAATAACAATGGATTTTGTTACCAAATTACCCAAAACAAAGAAAGAAAATGATACAATCTGGGTGATTGTAGATAGGCTAACCATGTCAGCTCATTTCCTACCAATGAAGGAAACATTCAGTATGGAACAACTAGCTAAATTATATGTAAATGAAATTGTTTTTTTACATGGAATTCCTTTATCAATTGTTTCTGATAGAGATAGTCGATTTACCTCTCATTTTTTGTCAAGTTTCCAAAAGGCAATGGGAACCAAGTTAAAGTTGAGCACAGCTTATCATCCTCAAACGGATGGACAAAGCGAAAGGACAATTCAGACAATGGAGGACATGCTTAGAGCTTATGTAATTGATTTCGGAGGTAACTGGGACGATCACTTACCTTTAATAGAATTTTCTTGTAGTAACAGTTATCACACAAGTATCAATGTTGCACCATTCGAAGCACTTTATGGACGAAAATGCCGAACCCCAGTCTGTTGGGCAGAAATTGGGGAAAAGCAACTATCTGGACCTGAAATAGTGCAAGAAACAACTGACAAGATCATTCAAGTCAAGGAACGACTGAAAGCAGCACGTGATCGACAAAAGAGTATGCTGATAACCGACGCAAACCATTAGAATTTCAAGTAGGAGATAAAGTATTATTAAAAGTCTCTCCTTGGAAAGGAGTAGTAAGATTCATCAAAAGAGGAAAGCTAAGTCCCAGGTATATTGGACCTTTTAAGATTATTAGAAGAATAGGACCTGTAGCCTATCAGCTACAACTACCAGAGGAAATGGCAGGAATACATGATGTATTTCATGTATCTAATCTCAAGAAATGCTTAGCTGATGAATCACTGATAGTACCTCTTAAGGATATAGAAGTAAATGAACAACTTAAGTTTGTAGAAAGACCTCTACAGATTGAAGACAGAAAAGTCAAGAACCTCAAACATAAGAGACTAGTTCTGGTCAAAGTAAAATGGGACTCCAAAAGAGGACCTGAGTACACATGGGAGCTTGAATCTGAAATACAAAGGAAATATCCGCATTTATTCCAATAGATCTCGAGGACGAGCTCTAAAACAAGGTGGGGAGGAAGTAACAACCCTCAATAAAACCGACACTCTCGAATATTTCTGATACCCTATTATATTTTAAAATGTCTCAATATGTCTTTAAATACACCCCGTATGTGAAAACCGATCCCGATATACATTAAATAGTATTTAAAATAACTAAAAATCTGACTTTTAAGCTGAGGCGGGCCGCGTAGACCCACCCCAACACTCACGTGGGCGGTATCAAGGCTAAAACTTGATTCCGATGGAACTTTAAGTTAAGGCGGGCCGCGTAAGCTCACCTTAACACTTACGCGGGCCGCGTGAGATCAACAACGCAGAGACACCATAGGCTGACACGTGTCGACATCGTGGCGAGTCTAGGCAATGACCCGGATCACCTAAACCCTACTCGGGCTAGTACGCGGGCCGCGTAAGCCCCGCTTATCTTTTACGCGGGCCGCGTGAGACCCAGTTTCAGCAACTATATAAGCAGGCATCGTGTTTCAGTATTCCTCGTTCATTTCTTTTCTTTCTTAAGCTAATTTCTGAAGATATAGGCATAATATTCAAGTATTATACCCCCTAATTAGCAAGGTTCTGCTCCGTTGTAAGTATTATAACCCAGTTTCGTAATAGATACGCTGCCCGATTGATTTAGGGTTCCGTAACAACTGTCGTGGTTCTGCCCGACGTAGTTGTTGGAATGCCGTCTCGGGGAGGGTATCATTAATATTTTCAAAGGGTTATGATACTAACCTATGTACATTTGTGTAAATTATAGATTATTCCCAAGAAACCCTTACGCGAAGTCTAAGATAGCAATTTGAGTTTATCCAATTTTTGTTAACCTTTTTGTAATATTTTACAAAACCTTAATGCTTTACAATGTGATTAAGCAGTGATTGAGTCTTTGTAGTTCTTCAATTACTGCCGGTATGTTGGGGTTTTGTATACAAAATTTACTACTGCGAGTAGTAAGTCGGGATGACAGTACGTTACCATTGGACAACGAGTTAGCCAATGTGTAATATGACCCACAAGTCAGGATTGACAGTACTGAATGAGTAATTGTGTAGAAATAAACAATGTAATCGCTCTCAATACTGTTTTAATTGATAAAATGTTTCTTGATTAAACTGGGATTCACTCACCAGTATTTCCCGCTGACAAATGTTTTTAAAACGCGTTTCAAGTAACACAATGTGACAGCCAATTAGTAAAAAGCCAGCTGGAGAGCACTGAAGGCTTGGGAAAAATGTGGCTATAAAAGTTACCTAAAAGACGATGTTTTAAATTCAATAAAATAGGGTTTATCCCTATAAATGTATTGTAATAAGAAACTTGGGTTTTTCCCATGTTATTATTAATATTAAATATGGTGGTTTTACTCTGATAAACATTTCCTAACTACGGTCCTGATGTAATTTCCGCTGCCAAATTAACCAACTGATACCACCGAAAATCTGAGTTCGCGTCAGCCCATTCCCGGGACAGATAAGGGATCGGGGGTTGCGACAAATATTCTCCTCTCAGAAGTAGGTTTTCTAAGTGCAAAAGTGTACTACGTGGGTGGGTTAAGTTTACTTATCGTGTTTCAAGAAGACTATGAGGCATCCGAGTTCCTGATCAACGCAGACATTTGGAAAGGGTGGTTTACTTCTCTTGACATGTGGACTGGTCAGTCATTACCATTTGAACGAATTGCTTGGCTAAAGTTCGATGGTGTCCCTATTCACCTGGCTGAAAAATCAGTGTTTAATGAAATCTCAGGTCTTTTCGGCAAAGTTGTTCATGCCTCTCAATTTTCCCCGGAGGTCAGGGATCTCTCTGTTAACCGGGTGGGAGTTCTGGTGGACCTTGGGGAGTTGATCTCTGATTGGTCACTCTAAATTAGAGAGGTAGAAAATTTAAAGTCTGGATTACCGAAGAACAAAGCGACCGGTGCCAGAGTGTCTAAATTTCAAAGCTGCGCCGGCAGCGGACACCGAATTGGACGAAGAGTTGTCTCCAACAGTGGAAACTCTTAGGAATACGGATGGTCGTGTGGGAGGTGCCGAGAAGGACGACATACATGGGAACAAGCCCCCTGAAACATTGGAAACAAATACTACATTAAATGATGTGGGGGCAGATGGAATGTTAGAATCCCGAGGTAAAGGTATTCATTTTTTCTCTGCCAAGTCAGATGGCCAGGGGTCAAAAAAGAAAAAAAAAGCAGTTTGACTTTCCTAAAGAGAAACACAGTAACTTGCCCAAACTGGTTAGCCCATTACGGAGTGATAGGCCCAAAAAGAGATCCAGAGTGGATATGGAGGAAACCTTCAAAGTTAATGATTTTTCGGGTCAAATATTCAATAAAGAAGGAACGCCTTGGTATGATAACTCAGAACCAGCAGAACATACAGTCAACACTGATTGAAATCTATATGTTAGGGAGAATTCCGGAAGTGAAGAAAGTGGAAGCAACTCAGACAAGACGCTCATTGAAGACACACAGGAGACGACTTTGGTGGATGGGTCCATTCCAAATGAAATTGAAGCTATAGTTCAAATTGGAAACATTGTGGGAGCAGATCTTAGAAGCCACAATCAGTTGATAATGGAGACTATCTTGAAAGAAGGCATCAATGAGGTTAGAAAATGAATTTCCTTTCGGTAAATGGCAGATGGATCGGGGGTTCGATTAAATCAGGGTGGATTAAGGGGTTGAAGGAGAAACATAAAATTGATTTTTTAAATGATTCAAGAAACTAAGCATGAGGATCTTTCGGGGTTTAATTCATAACTCTATGGGGGAATAGTGAGTTTGGTCTTGTGTTCGTTGAAACTACTGGGCAATCCAGAGGCATTCTGTGTATTTGGAACAGTAGGATTTTTGATTCGGTGTGCTCGGTGAAAAACAGGAACTTCCTCCTCATTAACGGTCGTATTAAAGGTTCTCACGAGGAGATAACCGTTATTAATATATATGCTCCTCAAATAACTCTTGCTAAACAGGCTCTGTGGTGTGAGATTAGGTCGGCTATGGAAGGTTCCGGGGGTATTTGGGTTGTGGCCGGCGACTTTAATGTTGTTAGATCACAGGATGAACGGAAAAATTCTAATTTCAAAAGTTCTTGCACTAGGAATTTTAATGAGTTCGTTAGTCTCGCGTAGGGATGAGATTTTTTACCAAAATACCGGTACCGGTATAAACGGTACCGGTATCGGTAATAGATTTTTTGAATTTCGGTATCGGTACCGGTATTTTTCGGTAAAAACGGTATTTATACCGAATTTCAATAAGGAATGCCAAGGGGTATTTTGGCAAATATAAATTCAACATAAATCATAATCTCCCAATATTATTAGAAAAATATATTTCAAATATACTACTATTGAATTAAAAGAGTTATGAATAATAGTACCCTTATAAAAAAAAAGTCTAGTTGTATCACATTCCAACAATATTATTAGAAAAAAGATATCCAAAATACTATTAAATAAATATAATTAATTCAATATTAGTCATAATCTCACCCAGATATATTATAACGGATGGATGGATTTACATGATATTTTTTAGGTAAGCCAATGGAACACACCAAAGCGGTTCAAATGCGGTAAAATACCAAAATACCGGTACCTTACTGATGTGTGCTAAACAGACTATAAAAATTAACTAAATTAGACTCTCTAAACTTTAATTCTAGACTCAACCTAAACCACACAATCGGCAAGTGTACCAATCACTGTAGTATGACCTAAGGAAGTCCGGATATCGAACCACGAGACTTTACTTATCACGTAAACTAGACTCTAATAGACAGTGACAGACACGACTCAACTTGTTTAATTGTTTTTTTTTTTGGGGGGGGGGGGGGGGATACGGAAAATCTAAGGAAATCTATTTAAACTAAATATTAAACTAAAGTGTGAACTATAACTAGACTAATACGAAATAAGGCAAAGGCTTTTCTTATATGATGAACAAGACCACCTAGACTAGAATCCTGGATTGATTTTAAGAATTACCAATTAAGTTAACTGCATGATTTATGGAACCGGGATCTTATAGTACTAAACCTATTAAGACACCAACTAAGCCCCTCAACCCTTCTCGAGGTGAAACTTATGGCACTACCTAGGCCGTTAATCCTACCGGTTATTAGACGTCTTTCCAGTTGTCTAATTATTGTGTAAGTACCCTAATGTTGACCTACTCTTTTCCAATCATAGATCTAGGGTAGTTTAGGTTTCTTAACTTGACTTGATAGACTAATAAACCGACAGCGCAACTAAGGCACGACCTTTTCCAAGGACTGTCTAAAGCAATTCGCCGGGTAAGACCTATCAATAGCCCCGCACCTTCCAGCTATTGGGACTAGTAGAACACTAAAATCTAGTAAATTACTAACAATTACTTCTAGGGGTATATGCGCAATTTCACCCTAAAGAGTTAAGATTTATTACGTGATATAGACACTCACCAAAATCCTAAACCCTAGCACGACTCTATTATGTGATAAAGACCGTCACCAAGAATCATACGAAGCAATTGATAACAATAAACCAAATTAAAGTATGCATGTACATCAAATCAATAGACCAAACCTTTTACTAAACACAATCAATCCATAATATTCATGCAAATAACGAAAAAGGTAAAAACTTTATTCAATCCATTCATCAAAGTCTAGGTGGCTTAAAAGTTTAGCCGAGCATGTTAAATAATGGAAACAACGTAAAGATATCCAAGTAAGAATTCATGATAATAAGTTTCGTAAGAAAAATAAAAAACAAAGAACTAGAAAACCCGTGTAGTCTTCAATCCTTCGTCCCGAACTCGTACCACTGATTTGTATGCCTCGAAATCTTCAAATCAGCTCTCCGAATGCTCCAAGAATCGCCTATGTTGCTCTCCAATCATAATTAGGGTTTAGATATGATTTCTTGGGATATTTATACGTAACCCTAATGCTTAACAAATTAAACTCGTCATTAAACCCCGTCGCGTCGTGCGACGGGTGAGAGCCTCTATCACACCCCGATATTTCCACGTATTACCGGTGGGCCCGGTGGGGAGTATCCTGACGTAGTTGATATCATCATAGTCAAACAACACAATTTTTAAATGCACAGTGGAAGCAAAAGATAGATTTATTTCAACTGAATAAAATTGTAATATTAAGTATCACAATGTAGTTGAAATGGATCCACAGGCGGATCAAATAAACAGAAAACGTAGTTCAACAGACTCAAAATGCATCCAAGCTTGCGAGACTCTTATTGATGCTAAGGAGAGGCCAGCCTATTACGAGTAGTACATGCACTTAACCTTTTTGGGAAAATACGTCAGTTTACACTGGTAAATACAATTAACTGACTCATTTTGAAAAGGTTTAGAAAATTGATTTGAATGCACAAGGCACAAAACATTTTATAACTTGGGATAATTATTTATATATAAACTTGTAAAAGAATTACATGTTTATTATACGTTCAGTAGTCCGGATTGACACTGGGTTAAAGATTAATAGACACACCACATGATATAGTCCCGCGGCGAGTTATTCCCGAAATCGGCGGTTATACCTTATTATTTATATATGCACTGTCGGGTGTACGCCTACACCCCGTGCTTAGGTCGTGGCCATTTCGTAAAATGATGCCAAGGATATCCGGGACATGGTCATTAACCCTCCAAAGGCTTTAAGCAAACAAAACAATTTAAATGGGTCATTTCAATAATTTAACCTTCATACAATTAAAAATTCAATGCCCGACCAAGCGGTATTTTATATACCGTACCCCAAGCCCATATAGGGAAAATAAGTTAAAAGTATTTACCTTTGCAAGTATTAATCACAAATAGCAAGTGCGTGTAGCTTTTACCGGGTCTCCTATTCTGGAACAAAGGTTTTTAATAACCTATTAGATTCCTAACGGGTCTTTAATTAAGCCTAAACTTAGACCGGTTAGTTTTAAAGGAAGATACGGTTCAAACTCACGATTAAGCGAAGACCGGAATAGAATGTGATTTAGACCCGACAAGTTTGAAGACTTGTATAATATAGGTAAACTAAACACATTCTGGATGTTGAGACAAAAATGATAAGGTTTGACCCGTTTCGGTCAATTTATGCAAACTAGTTACATAAACCGAACCGAACGCGCAAGATACGTAACGGGTAACCATATGAGTCATATACAGGTTTCCTAGGTTAATATGCCTTAAATATGTTGTGACATCAGTAAGATATCTTCTATTATGCCAAAATGGATTTAAACTCAAATTATGCCCCGTAGGGGTATTTGGGTCATTTTAAAGGTTATAAAAGAGATTTAATATAAATTTGAGTTTCAGGTCTGATATAATCGATAAATATACTTAATTTAATAAGTTATAACAGTAGGGTATTACATATATGTGAAATTTATCATTTATAACCAAACAATGCACCTTAGGGGCATTTTGGTAATTTCACATAGGCTAAAAAGGTCAAAACTGAAAATCTGAGTTTAAAACTTTTTCTTACTGTTAAAATATAAAAATTTACTGAAAATATCAGTAGGCATCAAACCTTATATGTTTAAAATAGTTTTGATACATACTATGCGTTAAAAATGCTTAAAAAGGCGATTTTGAGCTCTTTCTGGGTTTTTAAAGGAAAAATGGTATTTTTATTATTCCAGAAGGCTCAAAATGTTGTATTTATCATATAAAATCAGTAGCAAAAGGTTTGGAATCAAAATGATTTGTAAAACTCATTTTATAGCCCAAAAGGGCAAAACCGGCAATTACCGAATCAAGCTTAGAACTCTATGTTATGCTCAGCCTAAAAATAAAAATCTTCAAAAATCCCAAAATATTATTTTATATTAGTAGGTAAAAATTTTGGTATTAAAAATTGGGTTTAGATAGGCAATATGCTAATTACGTCGTTTAATTAATAAAAAGCTTTCTAATTACGCTAATGAGCATAACTCCTAATCTAGACCTCAAACTGATGTCAAATTTTAGGGACAAGTCTAATAATTAGTAACTAAGGTTTCTATTCTTTTACATTTTCAAAAATCACGTTTTAAGGTCATATGGGCATATTAGTCAACATTTAAGCATTTAACGGAAACATGCATATGAATCGGATAACTAATGAACCAAGTTGTATAATCACAGAGGGTTATACTAACATGAAACCTGGTCCTAATAAGGCTCTAAGGCATTTCTAAAACATGCTACATTGGGTCAGAACTGAAAGTCAAAGCAAAAGTCAAATTATGCGACTTTCGGTTCCGAACCGAGCCTAAACTGAAAATTGTCGGGTTGAACATGTTTAGACATGTTCTTACATTTTATATTAGTGATAAAATAGGTTGCATGGGTCCTACATTGCTAATTATGCATTAATTTGAAAATAAGCTTTCTGTTGACAGTTTTAAGGTTAGTTTTGACCCGACAATTGACCTAGTTAGAGTGAGAATCAGAGGGTGCCCCTTTAAGGGTTTATTGCCCACATAATTACCAACCCATAGGTACTTTAAATTTGAAATTTGACTGGACAATTATTAATTAATCATGAAGTCAAACTCTAATTACGACAGTTTGACTTTAGGCTAATTAACTAGGCAAAACTGAATTAAAAAGGGTTAAGGATACTTACAAGGGTCCTAATCACGACTAGGAAGCCCAAGAAACTTTGGTTGCTGATCAGAGAGCTCCAGAAATACACTTGTGAAAGTTTGCAAATGAATGGCACAAGAGTTGCAACATTGTTCTTCTTATATAGTGAATTCAATTGCTTAGGATGATGCCAAGCAAGTCTATGGTTGCAACCAGATGTTTACAGGTGCCCCTACTACATGTAAATCCGTTTGTGCAGCCCCTGGTATCAGTTTACAGGTCCTAAAGGCGGTTAACAGGCCTGAACTGGCACCTGTGCAAAGTTTCTGTCACTGGCATGCTGAGGCGGCCCGCGTAAGGGTCCTGCCTGACCTTACGCGGCCTGTGTGGCTTCCCAGAACCAGCCAAACAAGTTTCAGCAATTGCATTTTTGGTCCCTGGTCCTTGTATGCGTGGTTTTAACTTCATTTGTTGCACTTTTGGCCCTCTAACTTGACTTTTAAGGGCTCCATGACATAACCAAACACCGTTAAGTCCTCGGTTAACTTTGTGATTACCCGTAAAGCCTTAAATTTCAAAGTTGACGCTTTTAACCCCTCGTATACGAATATTGTCATAACTTTCTCATACGATAACGAAACTTGGTGAAATTTTTACCACATATTCTCGTGAGCATAATTAATCGTTACAAAGCTTCGGGTTTGCTAAAAGGTCACTCAGAGGTATACTTTAAACATGTTGACACATTTAACCCCTGTAGTTTGTAATTTCTCACTTTCTTTCACAATTAGCTTCGTATGATCCATAATTTATTCGTTTAAGGGTATAAACATCGTGTAGGATTATAGTAAGGTATATTTATCCATTGTTGACACTTTGAACCCTTATATTCACATACTTTCTATGTTTGTCAACTTTAGTCCCTCTAAAGAAATCTTTTACACGTTTAAAGCTCATGACACGTGTCGATACATTATTGGACATAAATTTACGAGGTGTTACATCCTCACCCCCTTAAAAGAAATCTCGACCTCGAGATTTACTGAAATAAATGAGGGTACTTTTCTTTCATTGTGGACTCTACCTCCCACGTGTACTCGGGACCTCTACGGGCATCCCATTTGACCTTTACAATTGGCACATGCTTCCTTCGAAGCTTCTTAGCCTGTCGATCCTCAATCAACAAAGGTTTTTCCACAAATTTCAAGCTCTCATCTATATGTACATCCGTATGTGGTATGACTAGTGATTCATCAGCTAGACATTTCTTTAGATTGCAGATGTGGAATACATTGTGAATACCACTGAGCTCTTCAGGTAAGTTCAACTTATAAGCCACTATTCTGACACATTCGATGATCTCAAATGGTCCTATATACCTTGGGCTTAACTTACCTTTCTTACCAAATCGCATCACTCCCTTCCAGGGTGATACTTTAAGCAATACTTTATCACCAACCTCGAACTTTAGAGGTTTACGCCTTAAGTCTGTGTAGCTTTTCTGCCTGTCTCTGGCAGCTTTGAGACGATCTCTTATCTGTACAATCTTATCGGTCATCTCCAGGACTATATCAGGTCCTGTCAGTTGGACATCTCCAACTTCTGCTCAACAAACGGGCGTTCTGCACTTCCTTCCATACAAGGCTTCAAACGGTGCAGCTTGGATACTTGAGTGATAGCTATTATTGTATGAAAACTCAATCAATGGAAGATGTTCATCCCAACTTCCACCTAGGTCAATTACACAAGCCCTTAACATATCTTCCAGTGTTTGAATCGTTTGTTCACTTTGACCATCCGTTTGCGGATGATAAGCAGTGCTGAAGTTCAGTCGAGTGCCTAGTGACTGCTGAAAGCTTTTCCAGAAGTGCGATGTATACCTTGTATCTCTATCAGAAATGATAGATACTGGCACTCCGTGGAGAGATACAATCTTGTCCACATACAACTGGGCTAACTTATCTGAGCTATGTGTTTCCTTAATAGGTAGAAAATGAGCTGACTTAGTCAGTCTATCCACTATCACCCAAATAGTATCATTTCCATTCTTTGTTTTTGGTAACTTGGTGATAAAATCCATTGTCACCATTTCCCACTTCCAGGTGGGAAGTTCAGGCTGTTGTAGCAAACCTGACGGCTTTTGGTGTTAGGCTTTAACTTGCGCGCACGTCAAACGTTTGGCTACATAGGTAGCTATAGACTTCTTTAAGCCTATCCACCAAAAATTTGCCTTTAAATCCTGGTACATCTTATCAGCTCCAGGATGAACGGAGTACTTAGAACTGTGGGCTTCCTGGAGGATCACATCCCTTAGTCCTCCATAAATTGGAACCCATATTCGTCCATTTATTCTCAGGATTCCGTCCTTGCCATAGGATAATTGTTCAGCAGTTACTCCTAGCTTCTCATCAGGATAGTTAGCTTCTAGTACAACTTCCTTCTGTGCAGCTAACAATCTTTCATTCAAACTATTCTTTAGTTCTATGCTCGTGGCATTGATTCTTATAGGCTTCACCTTTTCCTTTCTACTTAAGGCATCGGCAACCACATTTGCCTTGCCCGGATGGTATCGTATTTCACAGTCATAATCATTCAAGGTTTCCATCCAACGTCGATGCCTCATGTTCAAATCCTTCTAATTGAACAGATGTTGAAGGCTTTTGTGATCTAAATAGATCACACACTTGGCTCCATACAAGTAATGCCTCCATAGTTTCAGTGCAAATACAACAGCACCCAACTCCAAGTCGTGGGTGGTGTAATTCTTCTCATGCACTTTTAATTGTCGAGAAGCGTAGGCAATAACTTTGCCCTTCTGCATAAGCACACATCCCATACCTGTGTGCGATGCATCACAATATACTACAAATTCCTATTCCACCAGGCAATGTTAACACAGGTGCATTGCTCAACTTTTTCTTAAGGATGTCAAAGGATTCCAGCTGCTTAGGGCCCCAGTTAAACTTAATATTCTTACGTGTCAACGAAGTTAGGGGCGCAGCAATCCTTGAGAAGTTTTCAATAAATCGCCTGTAGTATCCTGCTAAACCTAGAAAGCTACGAATCTCAGTAGGCGTCTTTGGTTCTTGCCAATTCATGACAGCTTCAATTTTAGCGGGATCTAATTGGATACCACGCTCACTGACAACATGTCCAAGGAATTGGACTTCACGAAGCCAGAATTCACACTTCGAAAACTTGGCAAAGAGCTCTTCCTGTTGAAGTAGCTTAAGAATACAACGGAGATGCTTCTTATGGTCAGCTTGACTTTTCGAGTAAATGAGAATGTCATCGATGAAGACGATGACGAATTTATCTAGGTAGGGCTTACAGACGCGATTCATGAGATCCATGAATGCGGCAGGTGCATTAGTGAGCCCAAAAGGCATCACTAAGAACTCGTAGTGACCATAACGAGTTCTAAATACAGTCTTGTGTACATCTTCATCCTTAACCTTCAGTTGATGATAGCCTGACCTCAAGTCAATCTTAGAGAAGTAACTTGCCCCTTGCAATTGATCGAACAGATCGTCGATCCTGGGCAATGGATATCTATTCTTGATAGTAACCTTGTTGAGCTCGCGATAATCGATGCATAGACGCATCGACCCATCCTTCTTCTTCACAAACAGGATTGGTGCTCCCCGTGGAGACGAGCTAGGTCTAATGAAACCTTTTTCCAACAATTCATCTAACTGAGTCCTCAATTCTTTCATTTCTGTTGGTGCCAACCTGTAAGGTGCCCTTGCAACAGGTGCTGCTCCTGGAATAATGTCAATTCTGAATTCTACTTGCCTATCTGGTGGCAAACCAGGTAGTTCTTCTGGGAATACTTCAGGATATTCAGAAATGACGGGGATATCTTCAATCTTAGGTTTTGGCTCATCAATACTCACTTGTGCCATGTAAATGGCACATCCTTTCTTCATACATCTAGAAGCTTTAAGCATAGACACTTGCTTAGGTAACCCATACTGAGTATCTCCCTGTATGGTAAGTGGCTCACCATACGGAGTCTTGATCACTACTTGCTTCTTGTCACACATAATCTGAGCTTGGTTGTGGGATAACCAATCCATGCCTATTACTATGTCGAAACAGGCTAACTTCAAAGGAAGTAAGGACAATGGAAAAGAGTGGTTCCTAATGGATATGAAACATCCATCTAACACGGTTGATGCGGTTTCTATGGTGCCATCGGCTAATTCAACCTCATATTTTATGCTTAGGGTTCTAACAGGTAGGTTTAACAACTTACAAAACTTATCATCAACAAATGACTTATCTGCTCCAGAATCAAATAACACCCTTGCATAAATATCATTAATAAGGAAGGTACCTGTTATGACATTATCATTCTGGATCACCTCTTGTGCGTTCATCTGGAAGACCCTAGCATTGGTCTTTTTCCCTTCCTCAGCTTTCTTAGCAAACTTTGGGCAGTTGGACTTGATATGCCCTTTTTCATTGCAATTACAACATGTAGCATCCTTGATTTTCTTACAATCTAAGGTCTTGTGCTCAGAGGATTTACAAATCCCACAAACTCTTGGCTGTGACTGGGATTTTGATTCATATCTGCACCTCCCGAAATGGTGCTTCTTACAGACCTTACACTTGGGCTTATCACCCGACTAATGACCATCCTTCTTAGTTCCAGAACTCTTCTTGTGGTCATTGTTTCCCTTACGCTTCTTGTCTGAACGTCGTGAGTTGTCATCCTCACGCTTTCTCTTCTCAGCGTCTGTGTTTCTCAGCGATCTCTGCCTGACCGCGTCCAAAGTAAGGGACAATGATATATCAACTGCAGACCGGAAAGTGGCTGGTCTAGAGGCCTTCACACTGGCCTTGATTTCTGGGGCCAAACCCCCAATGAAACGAGCTATCCTTTTGGGTTCCGGAGTCACCAGATACGGAACCAGTCTTGACATAGTGTTGAAGCTTGTAAGGTAGGCTTGACAATCTAGGTTTTTCATAACCAACGACAAGAAATCAGCTTCAATCTTTTCAACCTCGTGCTGAGGGCAGTAGTTTTCCTTAATGAGAGTAACAAACTGATCCCAAGACAGATTGTACAATGGAATCTTCCCAGTAGCTTGGATCAACGACCACCACCAAGCTAGTGCCTCACCTTTGAATGACTGAGATACAACTTCACCACATCCTTATCAGCGCAACCACTGATATCTACTACAGTGTCCGTCTCGTCTAACCATGACATACAGTCAACTGCTCCTTTCTCCCCGGTAAAATCCCTGGGTTTGCAGGAGACAAAGTATTTATAGGTGCAACCTTTAGCACGTGGTTCTTGGTTCAGCACAATTCTCTTAGATGGAACACTCCTCTGGTTTGAGGAGTGATGATCGTCATCATCCTTCTTTGATCCCTTAGGTTTTGAGGATGGCTTACTATGAGCTTCGGAGTGAGTCTTAGGTTTAGAATGGGGTTCAGTTAGGGTCCTGCTTCGAGTACCACTAGATTCATTGAACTGCCTGTCCAAAGCTCGCGTAATAGCATTATCTATTAACGCTTGTAATTCTGCTCCTGCTACGTTGACCCTGGAGGTGTCCTGATTTTCTCTGGGGTGACTGTTGGCTTCGTCTGACCCGGCCATGTAGCTTGATTGCTACATAAAATAATGATTTTAACTCATTCAGAGGTCTATAACAGTTTTATCATTCTAGATGATTTATTAATCATGGTATTTAAGAAACCATTTTGATTAATTTAGCATAAAATTATTCAGGATTTTCATTATATAAATCCTTAGTTATTGTTTTGGTCAAAAATTACCGAAGCAATTTAGTGATCAAATTAGTTAAGTGAGGTAGTGTGCTAGAAATATGTGTCAAAAATATGTTGATTAAGTTGTTTGTAAAAACAGTTTTCAGGATACGGCTCAGGATATAGAGCTGTATCTATGATCAAACAATGAGCAAAATATGTAAGGGGTGACACGAGATATACGAGGAAAGCCCTTGATCAATCTAGATCGCCGGCATAAAACCTCGAGAGCTGACAATCATAGCTGCCTTGTTCTTCTATTGTTTCAAATATCAGGATACAGTGCAGGATATGATGCGGATCAACTAGGTGTTACAATATAATTTGAGTACAAGTGTTGGTGTGTAGTGATTGCTAGTAGCTAGAGAGTAAAGTGTGCGGATGAAGTGAGTGCCTTAACTTGATCCGATCATACTATTTATAGCTAACCGAAAACAACTAACTTTCCTAATAAACCGAGATGCCCCGAATATTCGCAAGTAACCGTTGTAGTCCTGGTCTTTTGGGATCAACATCTCTATCCCAACTGATTTGCCCGAGTCTTGGGGGAAGAAGTCTTCTTGAACGTTGGAGACTTGTAACTCTTAATCTGCACGTGATCAATTTAGTTAATACCAGGATATCAAACCAGGATGTTACCAATATCCTAATCCGGTATCCTGATCACAAGTAAACAATCAAAAGCAGAATATTAGTCAGGATATATATGCTCAGAAAATGACCCATAACAATTGTCCCAAAAAATATACCTGTTGGAATTCTGAGTTCAAACAGATACATTTTTAAATTTTATCACCTGGATCAAGGCAATTAATACGATGAGACCTTTGAAATGACAATGTGCAACTTCCAATATGCTATTTACTCTTTACCCCCTATTACTCAGCCTATATCTAGCCGAAATAGTTCACATTATGATCACTACTCCTCAAGCGGATCTCAGGTACTTCTCTTATCTTCTCTGTTTTTCTTCTCCTTTGGATTTTCTGTTTCTCGGCCGATACCCTTTATGGCATCTCGAACAAGATCCGGGTCGAACGAGCCAGTCGCAGACCTAACAAATCAGAACCTCATACGAGAGCCTCAAAACGAAATCTGCTCCTTCAATAACGCTGACATCGCCGCCCTGAAGAATTCTGGTGCGTTCCCTGCCGGAGTAGTCATACGACCTTTTGATCGGGAAATCCGATCAGACGCATCGTCAAACGAGTGGGTCTGCTTCCTCGCCTATCCCTTTTCCTTGGGACTCCGGTATCCATTTCCGCCCTTTGTCTCTCGTTTCTTTGAGCTTACCGGCCTTAGTTATGCCCAAACCATGCCGATGGTTTGGCGAGTTTTAATGGTGCTGAACCAGATTAAATCTCGTCACTGCCCTGACCTTTGCATCGAAGACCTCCCCATAGCATACCGGTTGAGGTCCTATGGTAATAGCCGTTTTCTTTTGTTCTCCACCTCCAAGAGCCCTTTAGTCCTTAAAGCCACCAAGAACGAAGACCAGTGGCGGCGAAAGTTCTTTTTCTTGAAAAGAGACTCTATTGATAAGGGTTTTGATCTGCCGGTTAGATGGTTAACCAAGGGTAGGATCTAGGGTTTTAGGAATATCCCCAAGTGTATCCTTAAACTATTTCCCAGACTCATATCCTGATGTTTTTGTGCAGCGAATTTCAGAGATCTAGCACCCCCAAGTGCGGAATCAGAGTCCAGAATCAAAGAAATCTACCGACTTCCTGCTAGTGAAAGAACCTTCTCCCTGTCTCTTACAGATTCAAGCCCAAAATCAAGTTCAGAGATGTCTGGTAAGTACACAATTATAATGATTGTAAAATATAAGAGTTTGCAAATTGAATATTTATTCCCTTCTTCAGCGCCAGTTATCAACCTTGAAGGCTTCCAACTTGACGAGTTGGACAGTTATTCTAGTCTCGCACCTGTCAAGCAAGAATCCAACCCGAAGCCATCCGTCACACCGAAGCCTACCAGTTCGAAAGTGACTTCCGCTCCTAAAGCTCCTCCGGCATCTCAGACCTGGGCCTCTAACTCCCGGAAGAGAAAGGAAACAGAGTCTCCTGCTAATCCCAATGTATTTCCATTTGAAAATCATGGGTTTGGAGAGTCCAGCAAATTCATGACCAGCTTCCTCAACCAGGTAAATATCCTGATCCATATCCTGCACCATATGCTAATTACTGAACTCAATTAAAGTTAATACCTGTTTCTTTATTTTGCGGGGTCTTGAACGTCTGATTTTCCTTTACGAGGATGCATGTGGTTCAAACGTCATGCTGGAAAGTCGGCTAAAAAAGGCCGAAGCCACTATCGCAGACCAAGCAGCGATCGCCACCGTTAAATCAGAGCACTACGAGGCCAAATACAAGGCAATGGCCCAAGAGCAGCACTCCACCATCCAAAAGGTCACCCAGGAAGCCCAGGCCAAGATCGACGCCGCCCAAGTCCAACATGAGCAGGCTATGGCTTCGTATCGGGAAAGTCTTAAGAACTCTGTCGTCATCTCCCTTCTCCAGGCCAGACTGAAAATGGCTTATGAGGCAATGGCTTTGGGCCTTCAGTGCCCCTCCTGGAACACTAAGGCCTGGGAGGCGAAACTGAAAGATCTCGGGGGAAATCCTGTGGAGCCTCCTGCCAAATATGTTGTGGAAGAACCTGCTAAGGTGCCTGATGCTAGTGCTTCAAAGGATGCCGGTGGTGATGCTGGAGAAAATGCTGGTGGAGAGGATGCTGCTAATGATGCTGAGAGGAATGCTGGTGAGGATACTGATGGAGATATCATGGTGAAGGAGGGAGTTGTCCCTTAAATGCAACGTTGTGGGCGATGATGGATATATGTGCCAAGGCCGGAGCCCACTTTTTTAAATTTCATGGTTGTGGTTTGTACAAACAATTTACTTTTCCTGTCGTTGAACAATTTATATTTCCTGCACTAGAACAATTTGATAACCAAAGGTGGATGGGTCCTGGGTTCCAGGATGAAGCCCTTGGTTATCAATCAGTATAACTTGTTTTGGACGATACAACGGTTGGAGGTGGATGGGTCTCGGTTTGAGACGAAATCTTCAACCGTTGCATAAATATCGTTATGAAACTGTTGTGCTTTTGGTGGATGGGCCTTGGTTTAAGGTGAAACCAAGAGCACAACTTTTGACTTGTTAATAATATAACCACCTTTTGACTTACTTGTTGTCGCCTTTTAATTTTTTGTTGCTTAGTTCGAATTTCAATTTTGCAAAATATCTTGACCAGGATACTCAACCAATATCTTTAAAACAGTTTATTCTACAAAATCTCGAACAACAGGGTTTTTAAAGAAAAAAATATGGTTTGCTTAGAACTTATAAACCTTGTTTTAATAGCATTTTTAATTCTGATTCAAGTATTGTATCCCAGATATTCTAACCGGATATCCTGAATCGTATTCCAAGAATATATCTTAATGATATATCCTAATCAGGATGCTTTGAGCCTTAAACAGAGTTAAACAATTCATGTAAGGTTCACAAAGGAAAGATCATACCAGGAATTGAGTGTAACCCTAGTATTAAACTCCAACCCCTTTTGCGACTTCTCTCACTAAGATGTCCCCAATCCGAGACACTTAGCTCAATTTTGATCTTTTGAGCTTCACACAATTGCTTTAGAAGGAATGTCCCCTGTGCTTGAAGTCTATAAACACTTAGAAAATTTTTGAATATCGGTTCCAACTGTTTAGACAATTCTTGTGTTACAGGGGTTAAACCCAAAAATATATTGGAGATAGATCCTTAGTATCCTGGGGAAAATCCCAAATTTTCATGCGCTACAGGCGGGAGTGTATAAACTCCAAGACTTAGAAAGGTGATAACCTTTAAACCTTAGAGAGTATGAAAATACCCTTTCGTGAGAGAGGGTGATCAATCCTCATATACCTTTAGGATTCAGGATATAGCCAACAGTAACGAAATTGTCAGCCACTTTTACATGAACTGGTCCCGCCACCTTGAACTATTCCCGAATAACTTGCGCTCCAGGCGGGGTGTTTAAACCCAATTCGGAAGAAAGGTAAATACCTTTAAAACTGTGAAGGGATCAGGATCCCTTAGACGTGAGAGAGGAGGCCAATCCTCTAATCTTCTGAAGTATCCTGAATGTATATCCTGGAGCTATATCTCGAAGCATATACTGCAAAACAACTGTAAGCTAAGGTGGGTGTTAGCCTGGCTAACACCCCTCCGATGCTTAAGTCAGTAATGGGTTCAAAACAGTAAATAATATTAAAATTTAATAAAAGAGACAGAATTCATACCATCTTGAGTTAGAATCTAAATTCCATACTCACTTGAAATAGAGTTTTAGATGTATAGCATTCCAGGATCTCGGTAGCATATCCCCCTCCATATTCTTGAGTCGGTATGCTCCTTTTCCTGATTTTGATTCAACCTCATAGGGTCCTTCCCATTTTGGAGCCAACTTTCCATCAGCAGGATTAGTAGTACTGAAAAGCCTTTCTCAATACCCAATCTCCAACTTAAAATCTTCTAGTCCTTATATTCTTGTTATATGGTTTAGATATCCTCTGTTGGTACGCTGCCATCCTTAGCCTTACTGCGTCTATTGTCTCATCAATAGTATCCAGTTCCTGGCATAGGACTTCAAGATTCTGCTCAGGATCCCGGAGGTTGGATCTCGCTGTAGGTATCACCATTTCTGTCGGGATCACCGCTTCTGCTCCAAACACCAAGGAAAACGGGGTTTGGCCAGTTGCACTTTTCACCGTCGTCCTATCAGCCCATAAAACAAAGGGTAATTCTTCTGCCCATCTTCCTTTCTTAGCCCCTAGTCTCTTTTTCAAGTTGTTGACAATTATCTTGTTTTAGGATTCTGCTTGTCCATTTGCTTGAGGATGTACCGGAGTAGACGTGATCATTTTGATTCCTCAACTCTTTCAAAAGTCAGTAGTCCTTTTACTTATAAATTGAGATCCATTGTCACAAATTATCTCAGCTGGTACTCCAAACCTAGTCAGGATATTCCTTTTTATGAAGGATACCACTTCTTGATCTCTAACCTGAACAAATGCTTCAGCTTCGACCCACTTAGAGAAATAATCGGTCATTGCCAGCATGAAGACCTTTCCTCCTGGAGCCTTTGGCAATTTTCCTACTATGTCCATTCCCCATTTCATGAATGGCCAATGGGAAGCTATAAGATAAAGTGGTTTGGCCGGCTGATGTATTATGTTATTGTGTCTTTGACATGCATCACATCTTCGAGCATATTCTGCAGCATCTTTTCTCATCGTCGGCCAATAATATCCTGTTCTTAATACTTTTGAGAACAATGACCTGCCCCCAGTATGGTTACCACAATCCCCTTCGTGTATATCCTGAAGCACTTCCTTAGTTTCGTGATCCTCTAAGCACCTCAGATATGGTCCTGCAAGAGATTTCTTATTCAAGACATTATTTATAATAGTGAATCGTGATACCTTCATTCTAAAGGCCTTAGGATTCTCATCCTTTGGGATGTGTCCTTCCTTGAGATATCTTAAAATTGGAACCATCCAGGACTTGGGATCCTTCTCAGGATACTCATCAGGATCCTGAATACTTAGTACTTCTCTATCCAGAGGATTCATCACAGGATATAAGATATGTAACATTGGTATTCGGGTTCCTTCCGGTATCCTGACTGATGATCCTAGATTCGCCAAGGCATCAGCTTCAGCATTATCCTCTCTTGGTACCTGTTCAAGTATGAAAATATTGAAATATCCTGCTAATTTTTTGAGAATTTCAAGATACTCGATTAACTTCTCACCAATAACTGCATATGATCCATTAAAATGATTAGTGATTAACAAGGAGTCGACATATACTTGCAAATTTTTTATACCCATATTTTTAGCCAACTCTAATCCTGCAATTAAAGCCTCATATTTTGCTTCATTATTAGTAGCAGGGAATTCACATCTAATAGCCTGGGGTAATATGTCCCCCTGTGGCGATTTTAGTAGTATACCTAAACCTACACCTCTTACATTAGATGCACCATCAGTATACAATGTCCAGGATTCTAAGTTTTCTCCTAGCTGCTGTACTTCTAAGTCTACTTCATTTTGAATGTCACTACTGAAATCAGCCACAAAGTCAGCTAAAGCCTGAGACTTTATAGCATTTCTAGGCTCATAAACTAAATCATAGGCACTTAATTTTACTGACCACTTAGCCATCCTACCCGACATCTCGGGTTTCCTAAGCACGTTCTTAACAGGATAATTAGTTTTAATATGAATCCTATGTGTCTCAAAATAATGTCTAAGTTTTGTTGATGCCATAACTAGGGCTAATATCAATTTTTCTAGATGAGAATATCTAGTTTCAGCATCTAATAAACTTATACTAACATAATAGACAGGATATTGCTGACCTTCAAGGTCCTTTATAAGAACGGTACTTACAGCATTCCCTGATACTGCGAGGTATAGGGACAGTGGTTCACCATTTTCAGGCTTCATCAATAGAGGTGCAGTTGAGAGATATTGCTTCAAATCCTGCAGGGCTGCTTCATGCTTCTCTTTCCATTCGAACTTCTTGTTTTTTCTTCAGGATATCATAAAATTCCTTGCATTTCTCAGAGGATCTTGAGATAAATCTGTTCAATGCTACTACTCGCCCTGTTAACCGTTGAACATCCTTCATATTTGAAGGTGATTTGATATCCAAGATAGCTTTAATCTGCTCCGGGCTTGCCTCTATTCCTCTTTTAGTCACCATATATCCTAGAAACTTTCCTGCCCCCACTCAAAAATGGCACTTGGCAGGATTTAGTTTCATATTGTACTGGTCCAGGATATCAAATGCTCCTTTAATATCCTGGAGATGATCCTCAGCCTTCTTGGATTTGACTACCATATCGTCAATGTACACCTCCATGGTGTCCCCCAGTTTGTCTTTAAACATCATGTTCACCAATCTCTGGTACGTTGCACCTGCATTTTTCAAACCAAAAGGCATAGCAGTATAACAGTAAATACATGTTGGTGTCATGAAAGCAGTATCCTCCTGGTCTGAAGGTTCCATTTGGATCTGCTGGAATCCTGAGGATGCATCCATGAAGGTTAACATCTCATGACCGGCAGTGGCATCCACCATCGAGTCTATATGAGGCAGAGGGAATGAGTCTTTAGGACATGCTTTGTTCAAGTCTGTGTAATCTACACAAACTCTCCATTTCCCATTCTTCTTTTGAACCACGACCACATTTGCTAGCCACTTGGGAAATTTGACTTCCCTGATCATCTTGGACTTCAATAGTCTTTCAACCTCTTCTTGAATAATTATGTTTCGTTCTGGAGCAAACTTCCTTCTCTTTTGCTGAATAGGCTTGAAAGACATGTCAATTCCAAGCTTGTGAGTTATAATATCCTTGGAAATACCTGTCATATCCTCGTGTTTCCACGCGAACGTCGACATCCTGCATTTTAGAAAATTAGTCAATTGATTTTCAATATCCTGAGGGATATTGGTTCCTACGAGCACCGAGATATCCGGATTATCCTGATCCAGGATAACTTTCTTTACATCCTGCTCCGAAGCCTCCATGATATCTTGGGCCCGCATCTTTAATTGCTATGCTGCATTAGGCTTGGTTAAGGATTTCATTGAGGATGAGTAACATTCCTTCGCCTCCTGCTGATCACTATCAACCTTGACAACCCCCCAAGGGGTAGGGATCTTGATGCACTGATGATAAGTCGATGGCACAGCCTTCATATCATGGATCCATGGCCTGCCTAGTATGATGTTATAGCAGGATAGGGAGTCCATCACACAGAAACGTTGTAACGAGTTGACCCCTTCAACATATACTGGTAACTTTATCTCTCCCACTGTGTTCCTGAAGCACGGTGGATTTTGAAGTAATATCCATTGGAGATACATTCATTCTTTTCAAATTTCTAGTTGGATTATGTTGACGGAGCTGCCATTATCCACCAATATTCTGCGTACAAAATGGTTAGCCACGTATAATGTTATTACGAGAGCATCATGGTAAGGATCCTGGACAGTATCCCTGTCATCACTGTCGAAAGTGATCACTTTATCAGTTGTGAGGGTAGTCATCCTTGCTGGTTTATCTCCCCTCTCGGCCTTAGCTTCCTTTGCATGTCTCTTGGCCGCAGAATATGAAGTCCCACAAATGTCAGATCCTCCTGAAATAAAGTTGATTATCTTGGCATCCACAGGAGGTGATGCTGCTCGTTCAGGATCCTTCTCAGTATCCTGACCCTTATTCTTCTTTCTTCCTAGGAGATCCTTCATATATCCCTTGCTTAGAAGATAACTTATTTCCTTTCTTAGAGCAATGCAATCCTCAGTTACATGTCCAAAATCTTCATGGAAGGCACACCATTTGGATTTATCCTTCCAATCAGCTTTTTGTTGATTCTTTCGAGGCCACCTAGCTTTGTCTCCTAAACCCTGCATAGCATACATTAACTCAGGTATGTTAACAGAAAAGCAATATTCAGATAATTCAGGATATTCTTCAGGATCCTGGTCTTCAACAGCATTCACTTTCTTGTTGTCATTTCTGCCATATGGCATAGAGATATATGGTTTATACGAGGATTCTGATTTCCTATTGGTTGATTCATAGGTTGAGGTGGAATTCATCCTCTCTTGCATCTTCTTATCATCCTCCAAGCGAATATATCTCAAGGCCCTGTTACGAGCTTCGTCGAGATTCCTGCAGGGATTCATTACAAGATCCTGATAAAACTGAGAATCTTTTTGTAATCCCATCTTAAAAGCCTGCACAGCTGTTGCAACATCAAGATGTGGGATATCCAAGGATTCCCGACTAAACTTGTTCACATAATCCCTCAATGATTCCTGAGGCCCTTGAGTTATCCTATAAAGATCACTGGTTAGTTTCTCAAAACTCTGGCTGCAAGAAAACTGACTATTAAATAAATTAACCAAATGAGCAAACGAAGTAATCGAGTAAGGAGGAACATTTAACAGCCATTTTAAGGCTGATCCTGTCAAGGTAGAACCAAAACCCTTGCAGAGACATGCTTCCTTGAGATCTGGAGGGATAGGGTTGATCTCCATCCTTTCCCTAAACTGGGCGATATGCTCTTCAGGATCCATGGTTCCGTCATAGAGTTTCATGTTGGGGGTTTGAAATCTTTTCGGGATTTCAGCATCACAGATAGGATGCGCAAACCGGGATATCCTGTGACTGTCTTGGGACACTTCTGGAATCGGCTGGACCACCCCAGGCACACTGGATATCATGTCTTTCAGCTTTTGGAGTTCTCGGACATCTTGATGTTGTTAGAAGTAGAGGAGACGTCGGAATCTTGCAGAAAAATCGCCTGAACCAGAGAGTTTTCGGGGAATGCCGATGTCATACCTGCATCCTGCAAAGATCCAACACCATTAGTAGCAAGAGTGTTATTATTATTAGATACATTACCAGTCTGGAGATTCTGGCCATATCCTGAAGCATATCCTGAGCTTCTCACAGTTGATACTCTTATTGAAGAGGGTATCCCAGGAGTATGATTCTGGGAATGACTTGGCACGATATTCCCCCGGTTATCCTCAATGTAAACTGCGGAACTGAAGTTCAAAGCCCTGGGTTGTAAGGGAGTGACAGTTTCTTCAGCAGGCCTACTTGGGCCGGATTTCAAGAGTTGTATCTCTCTCATCAGCATCCGATTAGTTTCCTGCTGCTGCCTCATCTGTTCCTGTACACTACCAAACAAATTCATAATTTCATCATTAGAAGCCAAAACAGGACCAGATCCCTGGGCACTGGGAGCAGGGATAACATCCCAAGCCACATCACTTTCAGCTCCTTGTGAAGAGGCTTGCATTCTTGGAGGAGGAGGTGGAAGCACCGAACCAATTGTTGCAGAGGTTGTAGCAGACATGGTGGAAGAGCTCATGTTTGATCTCGAGGCCATTGAAAACAATGTAGCAAAAAGTTTTGACAATAGAAAATCGAGTAATGATTTTACTAAAGTTTTTAGTAAAAATAGCACCACTTGCCCCACGGTGGGTGCCAAATTTTTTTGGTCAAAAATTACCGAAGCAATTTAGTGATCAAATTAGTTAAGTGAGGTAGTGTGCTAGAAATGGTCTTCAGGTCCTAGTGGGTTAAAACCCACTGGTTCTCCAAGGTAGTTTGCCGGGTTGAACCGGCTCTGGAAAAAGGGCGTTGGGTCATCAAAAGGTGAGTTGTGGCCCTGTAGAGGTATATAAGATTGGTGGGAATTATGGGGCTCATTTTCAGAATGAGGCCCAAAGGAGTTTTGAAACGAAGGGGAGGAGCTCGGCGAAACTGAGCGCCTTGCTGGTTCAGTATAGGTCCTCCAGTTATCTTGAGGACTCCGGTTATGGGAATCTGACGGTGTTCGTCGGTGCGAAGGCCCGGCCTCATGATCATTCGGGGCGGCGAGTGGCCCCTTGCCTCTTCCTCTCCCTCTTACTCTTGGTGGCATCTTTTAACTTGTCAACATGAACAAAGATAACAATAAGGAATATATATAAAGGATAAAGTTAGAAATAAAACAAATTTGGATAAATCCTAAGTTCTTTGTCTAGACTCGAGAATCGAGGAATGTGCAACTGTGTAACTGAGATTAAACACAAACGGCTAGTGTTCAATTCACTCAACGTTGGCTCTGATACCAACCTGTCACACCCCGATATTTCCACGTATTACCAGTGGGGAGTATCATGACGTAGTTGATATCATCATAGTCAAACAACACAATTTTTAAATGCATAGCGGAAGCAAAAGATAGATATATTTCAACTGAATAAAATTGTAATATTAAGTATCATAATGTAGTTGAAACAGATCCACAGGCGGATCAAATAAACAGAAAACGTAGTTCAACAGACTCAAAATGCATCCAAGCTTGCGAGACTCTTATTGATGCTAAGGAGAAGCCAGCCTATTACGAGTAGTACCTGCACTTAACCTTTTTGGGAAAATACGTCAGTTTACACTGGTAAATACAATTAACTGACTCATTTTGAAAAGGTTTAGAAAATTGATTTGAATGCACAAGGCACAAAACATTTTATAACTTGGGATAATTATTTATATATAAACTTGTAAAAGAATTACATGTTTGTTATACGTTCAGTAGTCCGGATTGACACCGGGTTAAAGATTAATAGACACACCACATGATATAGTCCCGCTGCGAGTTATTCCCGAAACCGGCGGTTATACCTTATTATTTATATATGCACTGTCGGGTGTACGCCTACACCCCGTGCTTAGGTCGTGGCCATTTCGTAAAATGATGCCAAGGATATCCGGGACATGGTCATTAACCCCCCAAAGGCTTTAAGCAAACAAAACAATTTAAACGGGTCATTTCAATAATTTAACCTTCATACAATTAAAAATTCAATGCCCGACCAAGCGGTATTTTATATACCGTACCCCAAGCCCGTATAGGGAAAATAAGTTAAAAGTATTTACCTTTGCAAGTATTAATCACAAATAGCAAGTGCGTGTAGCTTTTACCGGGTCTCCTATTCTGGAACAAAGGTTTTTAATAACCTATTAGATTCCTAACGGGTCTTTAATTAAGCCTAAACTTAGACCGGTTAGTTTTAAAGGAAGATACGGTTCAAACGCACGATTAAGCGAAGACCGGAATAGAATGTCATTTAGAACCGACAAGTTTGAAGACTTGTATAATATAGGTAAACTAAACACATTCTGGATTTTGAGACAAAAATGATAAGGTTTGACCCGTTTCGGTCAATTTATGCAAACTAGTTACATAAACCGAACCGAACGCGCAAGATATGTAACGGGTAACCATATGAGTCATATACAGGTTTCCTAAGTTAATATGCCTTAAATATGTTGTGACATCAGTAAGATATCTTCTATTATGCCCAAAATGGATTTAAACTCAAATTATGCCCCGTAGGGGTATTTTGGTCATTTAAAAGGTTATAAAAGAGATTTAATATAATTATGAGTTTCAGGTCTGATATAATCGATAAATATACTTAATTTAATAAGTTATAACAGTAGGGTATTACATATATGTGAAATTTATCATTTATAACCAAACTATGCACCTTAGGGGCATTTTGGTAATTTCACATAGGCTAAAAAGGTCAAAACTGAAAATCTGAGTTTAAAACTTTTGCTTACTGTCAAAATATAAAAATTTACTGAAAATATCAGTAGGCATCAAACCTTATATGTTTAAAACAGTTTTGATACATACTATGCGTTAAAAATGCTTAAAAAAGCGATTTTGAGCTCTTTCCGGGTTTTTAAAGGAAAACTGGTATTTTTATTATTCCAAAAGGCTCAAAATGTTTTATTTATCATATAAAATCAGTAGCAAAAGGTTTGGAATCAAAATGATTTGTAAAACTCATTTTATAGCCCAAAAGGGCAAAACCGGCAATTACCGAATCAAGCTTAGAACTCTATGTTATGCTCAGCCTAAAAATAAAAATCTTCAAAAATCCCAAAATATTATTTTATATCAGTAGGTAAAAAGTTTGGAATTAAAAATTGGGTTTAGATAGGCTATATGCTAATTACGTCGTTAAATTAATAAAAAGCTTTCTAATTACGCTAATGAGCATAACGCCTAATCTAGACCTCAAACTGATGTCAAATTTTAGAGACAAGTCTAATAATCAGTAACTAAGGTTTCTATTCTTTTACATTTTCAAAAATCACGTTTTAAGGTCATATGGGCATATTAGTCAACATTTAAGCATTTAACGGAAACATGCATATGAATCGGATAACTAATGAACCAAGTTGTATAATCACAGCGGGTTATACTAACATGAAACCTGGTCCTAATAAGGCTTTAAGGCATTTTTAAAACATGCTACATTGGGTCAGAATTGAAAGTCAAAGCAAAAGTCAAATTATGCGACTTTCGGTTCCGAACCGAGCCTAAACTGAAAATTGTCGGGTTGAACATGTTTAGACATGTTCTTACATTTTATATTAGTGATAAAACAGGTTGCATGGGTCCTACATTGCTAATTATGCATTAATTTGAAAATAAGCTTTCTGTTGACTTTTTAAGGTTAGCTTTGACCCGACAATTGACCTAGTTAGAGTAGGAATCAGAGGGTGCCCCTTTAAGGGTTTATTGCCCACATAATTACCAACCCATAGGTACTTTAAATTTGAAATTTGACTGGACAATTATTAATTATTCACGAAGTCAAACTCTAATTACGACGGTTTGACTTTAGGCTAATTAACTAGGCAAAACTGAATTAAAAAGGGTTAAGGATACTTACAAGGGTCCTAAGCACGACTAGGAAGCCTAAGAAACTTTGGTTGCTGATCAGAGAGCTCCAGAAATACACTTGTGAAAGTTTGCAAATGAATGGCACAAGAGTTGCAACATTGTTCTTCTTATATAGTGAATTCAATTGCTTAGGATGATGCCAAGCAAGTCTATGGTTGCAACCAGATGTTTACAGGTGCCCCTACTGCATGTAAATCCGTTTGTGCAGCCCCTGGTATCAGTTTACAGGTCCTAAAGGCGGTTAACAGGCCTGAACTGGCACCTGTGCAAAGTTTCTGTCACTGGCATGCTGAGGCGGCCCGCGTAAGGGTCCTGCCTGACCTTACGCGGCCCGTGTGGCTTCCCAGAACCAGCCAAACAAGTTTCAGCAATTGCATTTTTGGTCCCTGGTCCTTGTATGCGTGGTTTTAACTTCATTTATTGCACTTTTAGCCCTCTAACTTGACTTTTAAGGGCTCCATGACATAACCAAACACCGTTAAGTCCTCGGTTAACTTTGTGATTACCCGTAAAGCCTTAAATTTCAAAGTTGATGCTTTTAACCCCTCGTATACGAATATTGTCATAACTTTCTCATACGATAACGAAACTTGGTGAAATTTTTACCACATATTCTCGTGAGCATAATTAATCGTTACAAAGCTTCGGGTTCGCTAAAAGGTCACTCAGAGGTATACTTTAAACATGTTGACACATTTAACCCCTGTAGTTTGTAATTTCTCACTTTCTTTCACAATTAGCTTCGTATGATCCATAATTTATTAGTTTAAGGATATAAACATCGTGTAGGGTTATAGTAAGGTATATTTATCCATTGTTGACACTTTGAACCCTTATATTCACATACTTTCTATGTTTGTCAACTTTAGTCCCTCTAAAGAAATCTTTTACACGTTTAAAGCTCATGACACGTGTCGATACATTATTGGACATGAATTTACGAGGTGTTATAGCCTCTGAGGTCGCGCAGCGCGACAACAACAAATGTTAGAAAACAATATTTTATTCGTGGCGGGGCGCGACAGTGAAGGTGTGAAGTCTTGGCGCGACGCGACGGCACAAATTCCACATAATGTTGTGTCCTTTTTCTAGCTCTAGCATCCCAAAACTTCAGAAATAATTCTAACTCTTTTTTAAGTTATACCAGGACTTGGTATTTCAGCATTTTGGCTCGTTTCCACTCAATTTTCAGCAATATTAAGCATCAAGACCTGGAAAAATGCGAATTGATCAATAGTATGCACATTCTAACGAAAACTAAACTAAATATAACGGAAATTTATACAAACTATACATGAATAAAGGATGTATTTTGCAATACATCACTTACCTTTACCGGTACCATACCATTATCGAACTGAGAAATTCGGTACGGTATTCGGTGTTCACTTTTCCTCAATTTCGGTAACGGTATTTTCAGTATCGGTACCGTACCGGTATGATACAGATCTCATCCCTAGTCTCGCGGGTTAGGTCGAATACGACATGAAAGGTAAATAGTTCACTTGTATCAGGGATAGAGGGAGGAAACTTAGTAAAACTGACAGGTTTTTGGTTTGCCCGGAGTACTTCTTCAAATGGTCGGACGTTGTTTTACGTGTTTTACCTTCCATGTATTCTGATCACTGCCCCTTGATTCTTTCGGTTCGTAAGATGAATTATGGAGCCAAACCATTAAGGGTGTTCAACTCTTGGATCGGTATGCCAGGTTTTCTAGAAGCGGTGGAAAAAGTTGTCTCTCTACTGTTCAGTAATGAGCCCCTAGATGTCAAATTGGTTAAAAGATGTGCTTCTATTAGGAAATTTCTTAAGGAATGGAGGGATGAGACCAAGAAAAAAGAAGGAGAGAGATTCAACATGGCTGAAGAAGAGCTCGAAGAGCTTGAGGAAATTATGGAAGAACTGGATCTAAACGAAGAAGAAGAGTGGGCCTTTATGAAAATAAAAAAGTTTTGTTAGAGGTTGAAGCGAAAAAATGTGTTGATATGAGACAAAGATCAAAACTGAAGTGATATAGGGAGGGAGCTGAAAACACAAAATTCTTTCATAGTCAGGTTAACTTCAGGAGGGCCTCGAATCTGATCCCGGGTTTGACCATTGGTGATAGGTGGATCACGAAGCCATCGAGGGTTAAAAATGAAGTTATGACTTTTTTTAAGAATCGTTTCAAGGAAGACATTCAGACAAGACCTCCCCTGGTTTGTGATGGTCTCAAAAAATTATCCGACATGGACAAAGATTTTTTTATTAGGTTGTTCTCCTTCGAGGAAATCAAGCAAGCTGTTACCAACTGTGGCGAAGACAAAGCTCCGGGACCTGATGGGCTGAATTTGAAATTTGTTAAACACTTATGGGGTTTCTTGAAGCCGATTTCAAGGATATCCTTGATAATTTTTTTGTGAATGGGACTTTTAATATCGGTTGCAGTTTCTCTTTCATCACCTTGTCCCGAAATTGAAAGACCCAGCCACGCTAAATAACTACTGACCCATTAACCTTATCGGCATCATCAGCAAAATCGTTTCTAAAGTGTTGGTGAACCGGCTCAAAGGTGTGATCGGCTCAGTTATATTCGACTCCCAGACTGGTTTTGTCAAGGGAAATTACATTCTTGATGGGTCGTTGGTGTTAAACGAAATAGTTAATTGGGGGAAAAAGATGAAGAAGAAGGCGTTTTTTAAAGATTGACTTCGAAAAGGCCTTCGATAATGTGAATTGGAGTTTTCTTATTTCCATTATGGAGCAAATGGCTTTCCCGGTCAAATGGTGCTCATGGATAAAAGGAATTCTTGAATCGGCAAGATCGTCGGTTTTAGTTAGCGGATCACCTACCTTCGAATTCCAATACTCCAAGGGGATAAGGCAAGGAGATCCAATTTCGCCATTTCTCTTCATTATCGTCATGGAAGCTCTTTCTTGTATGCTTGAGAAAGCTAAAAGTATGGGTTTGATCTCGGGTGTCAAATTACCGAATAATTGTCACACCGCAACCAATGGCGGAAACATCAGAGTGAGGCGAAAACGAGATTGCAAGAGACTTCATAACACTATTTTGCGACAAGTATTTAATAAATAACATTTCATTTCATTTCTAAAATCAAATACATCGTTTGGAAAAAAAAGTACAACAACATAAGCAAAGAAACAAAATATGACATAAGTTCTAAGTTAAAAATGGGTTTCTAGTTCGTCCTACTAGATTCCATTCATCATCATCGCCATCAATTTCCTGCAATGCGTATTAACGTACATGTCAACACATAAAGTATTGGCGAGCATACAAGTTTAACTATTAGCATAAGTATAAAAATGGTTAAACGAATCCACATGGCGGCATAAACGAAATCTAGAATATCGTGGCAATACTAGCATGCAACTCCTACTTGTCAACCTAAAGATTCCTGCTAGCGTAATCTTATCGTAGCAACGATAAGACC
>JARYGA010030755.1:0-75154 GCA_030545235.1 Helianthus tuberosus
TATCTCTTAAAAATCAACATATACACGTGTGATTTAGTTTACGATGATTTTTCAATGCCGAGAACCTCGATCAGATTGTAAAAAAGGCCTAAGGTTCACAATGGTGTTAAATTAAAATGGGATATACCGGGCAAGGATTCGAGTTACAGGAACAAGGGCCAAACCAACCACCCAAGAATGGAATCGTCGAGCGAAAACAATTGGCAACCTCCTAGAAGCAGCTTTTCTTACCACCTGACGTTTCTCCATCAATTAGGAATCTGATGCCGTCACTAAACACATTCCTTAAATTGTAGCCATTTGTTGAGTGTTTTTTTTTGGTGTCTAATCCGCGTATATATCACCATTGCCCTTGATTTTCTTGACTATATATCTCTTAAATATCAACATATACACGTGTGATTTAGTTTACGGAGATTTTTCAATGCCGAGAACCTCGATCAGAGAGTAAAAAAGGCACAATGGGGTAAAATTAAAATGGGATATACCGGGCTAGGATTCGACTTACAGTAACAAGGGCCAAACCAACCACCCAAGAATGGAATCGTCGAGCGAAAACACTTGACAACCTCCTAGAAGCAGCTTTTCTTGTCACAAGACCTTTCTCCATCAATTAGGAATCTGATGCCGTCACTAAACACATTCCTTAAATTGTAGTCATTTGTGGAGTGTTTTTTTTTTTTTTGTCTCTAATTCGCATATATATCACCATTGCCCTTAATTTTCTTCACTTTATATCTCTATAATGTCAACATATACACGTATGATTTAGTTCACGAAGATTTTTCAATTCCGAGAACCTCTATCAGAGAGTAAAAAAGGCGTAAGGTTCACAATGGTGTAAAATTAAAATGCGATATACCGGACTAGGATTTGAGTTACAGGAACAAGGGCCAAACCAACCACCCAAGAATGGAATGGTCGAGCGAAAACACTTGCCAACCTCCTAGAAGCAGCTTTTCTTGCCACCAGACCTTTCTCCATCAATTAGGAATCTGATGTCGTCACTAAACACATTCCTTAAATTGTAGCCATTTGTTGAGTTTTTTTTTGTGTGTCTAATCCGCATATATATCACCATTGTTCTTGACTTTCTTGACTGTGTATCTCTTAAATATCAACACATACACGTGTGATTTAGTTTACGATGATTTTTCAATGCCGAGAACCTCGATCAGAGAGTAAAAAAGGCGTAAGGTTCACAATGATGGAAAATTAAAATGGGATATACAGGGCTAGGATTCGAGTTACAGGAACAAGGGCCAAACCAACCACCCAAAAATGGAATCGTCGAGCGAAAACACTTGACAACCTCATAGAAGCAGCTTTTCTTGCCACCAGACTTTTCTCCATCAATTAGGAATCTGATGTCGTCACTAAACACATTCCTTAAATTGTAGTTATTTGTTGAGTCTTTTTTTTTGGGGTCTAATTCGCATATATATCACCTTTGCCCTTGATTTTCTTGACTGCATATCTCTTAAATGTCACCATATACACGTGTGATTTAGTTTACGAAGATTTTTCAATGCCGAGAACCTCTATCAGAGAGTAAAAATGGCGTAAGGTTCACAATGGTGTAAAATTAAAATGGGATATACCGGGCTAGGATTCGAGTTACAGGAACAAGGGCCAAACCAACCACCCAAGAATGGAATCGTCGAGCGAACTCACTTGACAACCTCCTAGAAGCAACTTTTCTTACCACCAGACCTTTCTCCATCAATTAGGAATCTGATGCCGTCACTAAACACATTCCTTAAATTGTAGCCATTTGTTGAGTGTTTTTTTTTGTGTCTAATCCACATATATATCACCATTGCCCTTGATTTTCTTGACTGTAAATCTCTTAAATGTCAACATATACACGTGTGATTTAGTTTACGAAGATTTTTCAATGTCGAGAACCTCGATCAGAGAGTAAAAATGGCGTAAGGTTCACAATGGTGTAAAATTAACATGTGATATACCGGGCTAGGATTCGAGTTACAGGAACAAAGGCCAAACCAACCACCCAAGAATGGAATCGTCAAGCGAAAACAATTGACAACCTCCTAGAAGCAGCTTTTCTTACCACCAGACGTTTCTCCATCAACTAGGAATCTGATGCCGTCACTAAACACATTCCTTAAATTGTAGCCATTTGTTGAGTGTTTTTTTTGGTGTCTAATCCGCATATATATCACCGTTGCCCTTGATTTTCTTGACTATATATCTCTTAAATATCAACATATACACGTGTGATTTATTTACGAAGATTTTTCAATGCCGAGAACATCGATCAGAGAGTAAAAAAGGCGTAAGGTTCACAATGGGGTAAAATTAAAATGGGATATACCGGGCTAGGATTCGAGTTACAGGAACAAGGGCCAAACCAACCACCCAAGAATGGAATCGTCGAGCGAAAACACTTGACAACCTCCTAGAAGCAGCTTTTCTTGCCACCAGACCTTTCTCCATCAATTAGGAATCTGATGCCGTCACTAAATACATTCCTTAAATTGTAGTCATTTGTTGAGTGTTTTTTTGGTGTCTAATTCGCATATATATCACCATTGCCCTTGATTTTTTTCACTGTATATCTCTATAATGTCAACATATACACGTGTGATTTAGTTTACGAAGATTTTTCAATTCCGAGAACCTCTATCAGAGAGTAAAAAAGGCGTAAGGTTCACAATGGTGTAAAATTAAAATGCGATATACCGGGCTAGGATTCGAGTTACAGGAACAAGGGCAAACCAACAACCCAAGAATGGAATGGTCGAGCGAAAACACTTGACAACCACCTAGAAGCAGCTTTTCTTGCCACCAGACCTTTCTCCATCAATTAGAAATCTGATGCCGTCACTAAACACATTCCTTAAATTGTAGCCATTTGTTGATTTTTTTTTTGTGTCTAATCGGCATATATATATCACCATTGCCCTTGATTTTCTTTACTTTATATCTCTTAAATATCAATATAAACACGTGTGATTTAGTTTACCATGAATTTTCAATGCCGGGAACCTCGATCAGAGAGTAAAAAAGGCGTAAGGTTCTCAATGGTGTAAAATTAAAATGGGATATACCGGGCTAGGATTCAAGTTACAGGAAAAAGGGACAAACCAACCACCCAAGAATGGAATCGTCGAGCGAAAACACTTGACAACCTCCTAGAAGCAGCTTTTCTTGCCACCAGACCTTTCTCCATCAATTAGGAATCTGATGCCGTCATTAAACACATTCCTTAAAATGGAGTCATTTGTTGAGTGTTTTTTTTTGTGTCTAATTCGCATATATATCACCATTGCCCTTGATTTTCTTCACTGTATATCTCTATAATGTCAACATATACACGTATGATTTAGTTCACGAAGATTTTTCAATTCCGAGAACCTCTATTAGAGAGTAAAAAAGGCGTAAGGTTCACAATGGTGTAAAATTAAAATGCGATATACCGGGCTAGGATTTGAGTTACAGGAATAAGGGCCAAACCAACCACCCAAGAATGGAATGGTAGAGCGAAAACACTTGACAACCTCCTAGAAGCAGCTTTTCTTGCCACCAGACCTTTCTCCATCAATTAGGAATCTGATGCCGTCACTAAACACATTCCTTAAATTGTAGCCATTTGTTGAGTTTTTTTTTTTGTGTCTAATCCGCATATATATCACCATTGTCCTTGACTTTCTTGACTGTATATCTCTTAAATATCAACATATACACGTGTGATTTAGTTTACGATGATTTTTCAATGCCGAGAACCTCGATCAGAGAGTAAAAAAGGCGTAACGTTCACAATGACGTAAAATTAAAATGGGATATACAGGGCTAGGATTCGAGTTACAGGAACAAGGGCCAAACCAACCACCCAAAAATGGAATCGTCGAGCGAAAACACTTGACAACCTCCTAGAAGCAGCTTTTCTTGCCACCAGACTTTTCTCCATCAATTAAGAATCTGATGCCGTCACTAAACACATTCCTTAAATTGTAGTTATTTATTGAGTGTTTTTTTTTGTGTCTAATTCGCATGTATATCACCATTGCCCTTGATTTTCTTGACTGCATATCTCTTAAATGTCACCATATACACGTGTGATTTAGTTTACGATGATTTTTCAATGCCGAGAACCTCGATCAGATAGTAAAAAAGGCGTAAGGTTCACAATGGTGTAAAATTAAAATGGGATATACCGGGCTAGGATTCGAGTTACAGGAACAAGGGCCAAACCAACCACCCAAGAATGGAATCGTCGAGCGAAAACAATTGGCAACCTCCTAGAAGCAGCTTTTCTTACCACCTGACGTTTCTTCATCAATTAGGAATCTGATGCCGTCACTAAACACATTCCTTAAATTGTAGCCATTTGTTGAGGGTTTTTTTTGGTGTCTAATCCGCATATATAGCACCATTGCCCTTGATTTTCTTGACTATATATCTCTTAAATATCAACATATACACGTGTGATTTAGTTTACGGAGATTTTTCAGTGCCGAGAACCTCGATCAGAGAGTAAAAAAGTTACAATGGGGTAAAATTAAAATGGGATATACCGGGATAGGATTCGACTTACAGGAACAAGGGCCAAACCAACCACCCAAGAATGGAATCGTCGAGCGAAAACACTTGACAACCTCCTAGAAGCAGCTTTTCTTGTCACAAGACCTTTCTCCATCAATTAGGAATCTGATGCCGTCACTAAACACATTCCTTAAATTGTAGTCATTTGTTGAGTGTTTTTTTTTGTCTCTAATTCGCATATATATCACCATTGCCCTTGATTTTCTTCACTTTATATCTCTATAATGTCAACATATACACGTATGATTTAGTTCACGAAGATTTTTCAATTCCGAGAACCTCTATCAGAGAGTAAAAAAGGCGTAAGGTTCACAATGGTGTAAAATTAAAATGCGACATACCAGACTAGGATTTCAGTTACAGGAACAAGGGCCAAACCAACCACCCAAGAATGGAATGGTCGAGCGAAAACACTTGACAACCTCCTAGAAGCAGCTTTTCTTGCCAACAGACCTTTCTCCATCAATTAGGAATCTGATGTCGTCACTAAACACATTCCTTAAATTGTAGCCATTTGTTGAGATTTTTTTGTGTCTAATCCGCATATATATCACCATTGTCCTTGACTTTCTTGACTGTGTATCTCTTAAATATCAACATATACAGGTGTGATTTAGTTTACGATGATTTTTCAATGCCGAGAACCTCGATCAGAGAGTAAAAAAGGCGTAAGGTTCACAATGATGTAAAATTAAAATGGGATATACAGGGCTAGGATTCGAGTTACAGGAACAAGGGCCAAACCAACCACCCAAAAAATGGAATCGTCGAGTGAAAACACATAACAACCTCATAGAAGCAGCTTTTCTTGCCACCAGACTTTTCTCCATCAATTAGGAATCTGATGTCGTCACTAAACACATTCCTTAAATTGTAGTTATTTGTTGAGTATTATTTTTTTGGTCTAATTCGCATATATATCTCCTTTGCCCTTAATTTTCTTGACTGCATATCTCTTAAATGTCACCATATACACGTGTGATTTAGTTTACGGAGATTTTTCAATGCCGAGAACCTCTATCAGAGAGTAAAAACGGCGTAAGGTTCACAATGGTGTAAAATTAAAATGGGATATACCGGGTTAGGATTCGAGTTACAGGAACAAGGGACAAACCAACCACCCAAGAATGGAATCGTCGAGCGAACTCACTTGACAAACTCCTAGAAGCAACTTTTCTTACCACCAGACCTTTCTCCGTCAATTAGGAATCTGATACCGTCACTAAACACATTCCTTAAATTGTAGCCATTTGTTGAGTGTTTTTTTTGGTGTCTAATCCGCATATATATAACCGTTGCCCTTGATTTTCTTGACTATATATCTCTTAAATATCAACATATACACGTGTGATTTAGTTTACGAAGATTTTTCAATGCCGAGAACCTCGATCAGAGAGTAAAAAAGGCGTAAGGTTCACAATGGGGTAAAATTAAAATGGGATATACCGGGCTAGGATTCGAGTTACAGGAACAAGGGCCAAACCAACCGCCCAAGAATGGAATCGTTGAGCGAAAACACTTGACAACCTCCTAGAAGCAGCTTTTCTTGCCACCAGAACTTTCTCCATCAATTAGGAATCTGATGCCGTCACTAAACACATTCCTTAAATTGTAGTCATTTGTTGAGTGTTTTTTTTGGTGTCTAATTCGCATATATATCACCATTGCCTTTGATTTTTTTCACCGTATATCTCTATAATGTCAACATATACACGTGTGATTTAGTTTACGAAGATTTTTCAATTCCGAGAACCTCTATCAGAGAGTAAAAAAGGCGTAAGGTTCACAATGGTGTAAAATTAAAATGCGATATACCAGGCTAGGATTCGAGTTACAGGAAAAAGGGCCAAACCAACCACCCAAGAATGGAATGGTCGAGCGAAAACACTTGACAACCTCCTAGAAGCAGCTTTTCTTGCCACCAGACCTTTCTCTATCAATTAGGAATCTGATGCCGTCACTAAACACATTCCTTAAATTGTAGCCATTTGTTGAGTTTTTTTTTGTGTCTAATCCGCATATATATCACCATTGTCCTTGATTTTCTTGACTGTATATCCCTTAAATTTCAACATATACACGTGTGATTTAGTTTACGATGATTTTTCAATGCCGAGAACCTCGATCAGAGAGTAAAAAAGGCGTAAGGTTCACAATGGTGTAAAATTAAAATGTGATATACCGGGCTAGGATTCGAGTTACAGGAACAAGGGCAAAACCAACCACCCAAGAATGGAATCGTCGAGCGAAAACAATTGACAACCTCCTAGAAGCAGCTTTTCTTACCACCAGACGTTTTTCCATCAATTAGGAATCTGATGCCGTCACTAAACACATTCCTTAAATTGTAGCCATTTGTTGAGTGTTTTTTTTTGGTGTCTAATCCGCATATATATCACCGTTGCCCTTGATTTTCTTGACTATATATCTCTTAAATATCAACATATACACGTGTGATTTAGTTTACGAAGATTTTTCAATGTCGAGAACCTCGATCAGAGAGTAAAAAAGGCGTCAGGTTCACAATGGGGTAAAATTAAAATGGGATATACCGGGCTAGGATTCGAGTTACAGGAACAATGGCCAAACCAACCACCCAAGAATGGAATCGTCGAGCGAAAACACTTGACAACCTCCTAGAAGCAGTTTTTCTTGCCACCAGACCTTTCTCCATCAATTAGGAATCTGATGCCGTCACTAAACACATTCCTTAAATTGTAATCATTTGTTGAGTGTTTTTTTTGGTGTCTAATTCGCATATATATCACCATTGCCCTTGATTTTTTTCACTGTATATCTCTATAATGTCAACATATACACGTGTGATTTAGTTTACGAAGAGTTTTCAATTCCGAGAACCTCTATCAGAGAGTAAAAAAGGCGTAAGGTTCACAATGGTGTAAAATTAAAATGCGATATACCGGGCTAGGATTCGAGTTACAGGAACAAGGGCAAACCAACAACCCAAGAATGGAATGGTCGATCGAAAACACTTGACAACCTCCTAGAAGCAGCTTTTCTTGCCACCAGACCTTTCTCCATCAATTAGAAATCTGATGCCGTCACTAAACACATTCCTTAAATTGTAGCCATTTGTCGAGTTTTTTTTTTGTGTCTAATCCGCATATATATATCACCATTGCCCTTGATTTTCTTTACTTTATATCTCTTAAATATCAATATAAACACGTGTGATTTAGTTTACCATGATTTTTCAATGCCGGGAACTTCGATCAGAGAGTAAAAAAGGCGTAAGGTTCTCAATGGTGTAAAATTAAAATGGGATATACCGGGCTAGGATTCTAGTTACAGGAAAAAGGGCCAAACCAACCACCCAAGAAAGGAATCGTCGAGCGAAAACACTTGACAACCTCCTAGAAGCAGCTTTTCTTTCCACCAGACCTTTCTCCATCAATTAGGAATCTGATGTCGTCATTAAACACATTCCTTAAATTGTAGTCATTTGTTGAGTGTTTTTTTTTGTCTAATTCGCATATATATCACCATTGCCCTTGGTTTTCTTCACTGTATATCTCTATAATGTCAACATATACACGTATGATTTAGTTCACGAAGATTTTTCAATTCCGAGAACCTCTATCAGAGAGTAAAAAAGGCGTAAGGTTCACAATGGTGTAAAATTAAAATGCGATATACCGGGCTAGGATTTTAGTTACAGGAATAAGGGCCAAACCAACCACCCAAGAATGGAATGGTCGAGCGAAAACACTTGACAACCTCCTAGAAGCAGCTTTTCTTGCCACCGGACCTTTCTCCATCAATTAGGAATCTGATGCCGTCACTAAACACATTCCTTAAATTGTAGCCATTTGTTGAGTTTTTTTTTGTGTGTCTAATCCGCATATATATCACCATTGTCCTTGACTTTCTTGACAGTATATCTCTTAAATATCAACATATACACGTGTGATTTAGTTTACGATGATTTTTCAATGCCGAGAACCTCGATCAGAGAGTAAAAAAGGCGTAACGTTCACAATGACGTAAAATTAAAATGGGATATACAGGGCTAGGATTCGAGTTACAGGAACAAGGGCCAAACCAACCACCCAAAAATGGAATCGTCGAGCGAAAACACTTGACAACCTCCTAGAAGCAGCTTTTCTTGCCACCAGACTTTTCTCCATCAATTAGGAATCTGATGCCGTCACTAAACACATTCCTTAAATTGTAGTTATTTGTTGAGTGTTTTTTTTTGTGTCTAATTCGCATATATATCACCATTGCCCTTGATTTTCTTGACTGCATATCTCTTAAATGTCACCATATACACGTGTGATTTAGTTTACGAAGATTTTTCAATGCCGAGAACCTCTATCAGAGAGTAAAAATGGCGTAAGGTTCACAATGGTGTAAAATTAAAATGGGACATACCCTGCTAGGATTCGAGTTACAGGAACAAGGGCCAAACCAACCACCCAAGAATGGAATCGTCGAGCGAACTCACTTGACAAACTCCTAGAAGCAACTTTTCTTACCACCAGACCTTTCTCCGTCAATTAGGAATCTGATGCTGTCACTAAACACATTCCTTAAATTGTAGCCATTTGTTGAGTGTTTTTTTGTGTCTAATCCGCATATATATCAACATTGCCCTTGATTTTCTTGACTGTATATCTCTTAAATGTCAACATATACACGTGTGATTTAGTTTACGAAGATTTTTCAATGTCGAGAACCTCGATCAGAGAGTAAAAATGGCATAAGGTTCACAATTGTGTAAAATTAAAATGTGATATAACGGGCTAGGATTCGAGTTAGAGGAACAAGGGCCAAACCAACAACCCAAGAATGGAATCGTCGAGCGAAAACAATTGACAACCTCCTAGAAGCAGCTTTTCTTACCACCAGACGTTTCTCCATCAATTAGGAATCTGATGCCGTCACTAAACACATTCCTTAAATTGTAGCCATTTGTTGAGTGTTTTTTTTTTGTGTCTAATTCGCATATATATCACCGTTGCCCTTGATTTTCTTGACTATATATCTCTTAAATATCAACATATACACGTGTGATTTAGTTTACGAAGATTTTTTAATGCCGAGAACCTCGATCAGAGAGTAAAATAGGCGTAAGGTTCACAATGGGGTAAAATTAAAATGGCATATACCGGGCTAGGATTCGAGTTACAGGAACAAGGGCCAAACCAACCACCCAAGAATGGAATCGTCGAGCGAAAACACTTGACAACCTCCTAGAAGCAGCTTTTCTTGCCACCAGACCTTTCTCCATCAATTAGGAATCTGATGCCGTCACTAAACACATTCCTTAAATTGTAGTCATTTGTTGAGTGTTTTTTTTGGTGTCTAATTCGCATATATATCACCATTGCCCTTGATTTTTTTCACTGTATATCTCTATAATGTCAACATATACAAGTGTGATTTAGTTTACGAAGATTTTTCAATTCCGAGAACCTCTATCAGAGAGTAAAAAAGGCGTAAGGTTCACAATGGTGTAAAATTAAAATGCGATATACCGGGCTAGGATTCGAGTTACAGGAACAAGGGCCAAACCAACCACCCAAGAATGGAATGGTCGAGCGAAAACACTTGACAACCTCCTAGAAGCAGCTTTTCTTGCCACCAGACCTTTCTCCATCAATTAGAAATCTGATGCTGTCACTAAACACATTCCTTAAATTGTAGCCATTTGTTGAGTTTTTTTTGTGTCTAATCCGCATATATATCACCATTGTCCTTGATTTTCTTGACTGTATATCCCTTAAATTTCAACATATACACGTGTGATTTAGTTTACGATGATTTTTCAATGCCGAGAACCACGATCAGAGAGTAAAAAAGGCGTAAGGTTCCCAATGGTGTAAAATTAAAATGTGATATACCGGGCTAGGATTCGAGTTACAGGAACAAGGGCCAAACCAACCACCCAAGAATGGAATCGTCGAGCGAAAACAATTTACAACCTCCTCGAAGCAGCTTTTCTTGCCACCAGACGTTTCTCCATCAATTAGGAATCTGATGCCGTCACTAAATACATTTCTTAAATTGTAGCCATTTGTTGAGTGTTTTTTTTTTTGGTGTCTAATCCACATATATATCACCGTTGCCCTTGATTTTCTTGACTATATATCTCTTAAATATCAACATATACACGTGTGATTTAGTTTACGAAGATTTTTCAATGTCGAGATCCTCGATCAGAGAGTAAAAAAGGCGTAAGGTTCACAATGGGGTAAAATTAAAATGGGATATACCGGGCTAGGATTCGAGTTACAGGAACAATGGCCAAACCAACCACCCAAGAATGGAATCGTCGAGCGAAAACAATTGACAACCTCCTAGAAGCAGCTTTTCTTACCACCAGACGTTTCTCCATCTATTAGGAATCTGATGCCGTCACTAACCACATTCCTTAAATTGTAGCCATTTGTTGAGTGTTTTTTTGGTGTCTAATTCGCATATATATCACCATTGCCCTTGATTTTTTTCACTGTATATCTCTATAATGTCAACATATACACGTGTGATTTAGTTTACGAAGATTTTTCAATTCCGAGAACCTCTATCAGAGAGTAAAAAAGGCGTAAGGTTCACAATGGTGTAAAATTAAAATGCGATATACCGGGCTACGATTTGAGTTACAGGAACAATGGCCAAACCAACCACCCAAGAATGGAATCGTCGAGCGAAAACACTTGACAACCTCCTAGAAGCAGTTTTTCTTGCCACCAGACCTTTCTCCATCAATTAGGAATCTGATGTCGTCACTAAACACATTCCTTAAATTGTAGTCATTTGTTGAGTGTTTTTTTTGGTGTCTAATTCGCATATATATCACCATTGCCCTTGATTTTTTTCACTGTATATCTCTATAATGTCAACTTATACACGTGTGATTTAGTTTACAAAGATTTTTCAATTCCGAGAACCTCTATCAGAGAGTAAAAAAGGCGTAAGGTTCACAATGGTGTAAAATTAAAATGCGATATACCGGGCTAGGATTTGAGTTACAGGAATAAGGGCCAAACCAACCACCCAAGAATGGAATGGTCGAGCTAAAACACTTGACAACCTCCTAGAAGCAGCTTTTCTTGCCACCAGACCTTTCTCCATCAATTAGGAATCTGATGCCGTCACTAAACACATTCCTTAAATTGTAGCCATTTGTTGAGTTTTTTTTTTGTGTCTAATCCGCATATATCTCACCATTGTCCTTGACTTTCTTGACTGTATATCTCTTAAATATCAACATATACACGTGTGATTTAGTTTACGATGATTTTTCAATGCCGAGAACCTCGATCAGAGAGTAAAAAAGGCGTAAGGTTCACAATGATGTAAAATTAAAATGGAATATATAGGGCTAGGATTCGAGTTACAGGAACAAGGGCCAAACCAACCACCCAAAAATGGAATCGTCAAGCGAAAACACTTGACAACCTCCTAGAAGCAGCTTTTCTTGCCACCATACTTTTCTCCATCAATTAGGAATCTGATGTCGTCACTAAACACATTCCTTAAATTGTAGTTATTTGTTGAGTGTTTTTTTTGGTGTCTAATTCGCATATATATCACCATTGCCCTTGATTTTCTTGACTGCATATCTCTTAAATGTCACCATATACACGTGTGATTTAGTTTACGAAGATTTTTCAATGCGGAGAATCTCTATCAGAGAGTAAAAATGGCGTAAGGTTCACAATGGTGTAAAATTAAAATGGGATATACCGGGCTAGGATTCGAGTTACAGGAACAAGGGCCAAACCAACCACCCAAGAATGGAATCGTCGAGCAAACTCACTTGACAACCTCCAAGAAGCAACTTTTCTTCCCACCAGACCTTTTCCATCAATTAGGAATCTGATGCCGTCACTAAACACATTCCTTAAATTGTAGCCATTTGTTGTGTGTTTTTTTTGTGTCTAATCCGCATATATATCACCATTGCCATTGATTTTCTTGACTGTATATCTCTTAAATGTCAACATATACACGTGTGATTTAGTTTACGAAGATTTTTCAATGTCAAGAACCTCAATCAGAGAGTAAAAATGGTGTAAGGTTCACAATGGTGTAAAATTAAAATGTGATATACCGGGCTAGGATTCGAGTTACAGGAACAAGGGCCAAACCAACCACCCAAGAATGGAATGGTCGAGCGAAAACACTTGACAACCTCCTAGAAGCAGCTTTTCTTGCCACCAGACCTTTCTCCATCAATTAGAAATCTGATGCTGTCACTAAACACATTCCTTAAATTGTAGCCATTTGTTGAGTTTTTTTTGTGTCTAATCCGCATATATATCACCATTGTCCTTGATTTTCTTGACTGTATATCCCTTAAATTTCAACATATACACGTGTGATTTAGTTTACGATGATTTTTCAATGCCGAGAACCTCGATCAGAGAGTAAAAAAGGCGTAAGGTTCCCAATGGTGTAAAATTAAAATGTGATATACCGGGCTAGGATTCGAGTTACAGGAACAAGGGCCAAACCAACCACCCAAGAATGGAATCGTCGAGCGAAAACAATTTACAACCTCCTCGAAGCAGCTTTTCTTGCCACCAGACGTTTCTCCATCAATTAGGAATCTGATGCCGTCACTAAATACATTTCTTAAATTGTAGCCATTTGTTGAGTATTTTTTTTTTGGTGTCTAATCCACATATATATCACCGTTGCCCTTGATTTTCTTGACTATATATCTCTTAAATATCAACATATACACGTGTGATTTAGTTTACGAAGATTTTTCAATGTCGAGATCCTCGATCAGAGAGTAAAAAAGGCGTAAGGTTCACAATGGGGTAAAATTAAAATGGGATATACCGGGCTAGGATTCGAGTTACAGGAACAATGGCCAAACCAACCACCCAAGAATGGAATCGTTGAGCGAAAACAATTGACAACCTCCTAGAAGCAGCTTTTCTTACCACCAGACGTTTCTCCATCTATTAGGAATCTGATGCCGTCACTAACCACATTCCTTAAATTGTAGCCATTTGTTGAGTGTTTTTTTTGGTGTCTAATTCGCATATATATCACCATTGCCCTTGATTTTTTTCACTGTATATCTCTATAATGTCAACATATACACGTGTGATTTAGTTTACGAAGATTTTTCAATTCCGAGAACCTCTATCAGAGAGTAAAAAAGGCGTAAGGTTCACAATGGTGTAAAATTAAAATGCGATATACCGGGCTACGATTTGAGTTACAGGAACAATGGCCAAACCAACCACCCAAGAATGGAATCGTCGAGCGAAAACACTTGACAACCTCCTAGAAGCAGTTTTTCTTGCCACCAGACCTTTCTCCATCAATTAGGAATCTGATGTCGTCACTAAACACATTCCTTAAATTGTAGTCATTTGTTGAGTGTTTTTTTTGGTGTCTAATTCGCATATATATCACCATTGCCCTTGATTTTTTTCACTGTATATCTCTATAATGTCAACTTATACACGTGTGATTTAGTTTACAAAGATTTTTCAATTCCGAGAACCTCTATCAGAGAGTAAAAAAGGCGTAAGGTTCACAATGGTGTAAAATTAAAATGCGATATACCGGGCTAGGATTTGAGTTACAGGAATAAGGGCCAAACCAACCACCCAAGAATGGAATGGTCGAGCTAAAACACTTGACAACCTCCTAGAAGCAGCTTTTCTTGCCACCAGACCTTTCTACATCAATTAGGAATCTGATGCCGTCACTAAACACATTCCTTAAATTGTAGCCATTTGTTGAGTTTTTTTTTTGTGTCTAATCCGCATATATCTCACCATTGTCCTTGACTTTCTTGACTGTATATCTCTTAAATATCAACATATACACGTGTGATTTAGTTTACGATGATTTTTCAATGCCGAGAACCTCGATCAGAGAGTAAAAAAGGCGTAAGGTTCACAATGATGTAAAATTAAAATGGAATATATAGGGCTAGGATTCGAGTTACAGGAACAAGGGCCAAACCAACCACCCAAAAATGGAATCGTCAAGCGAAAACACTTGACAACCTCCTAGAAGCAGCTTTTCTTGCCACCATACTTTTCTCCATCAATTAGGAATCTGATGTCGTCACTAAACACATTCCTTAAATTGTAGTTATTTGTTGAGTGTTTTTTTTGGTGTCTAATTCGCATATATATCACCATTGCCCTTGATTTTCTTGACTACATATCTCTTAAATGTCACCATATACACGTGTGATTTAGTTTACGAAGATTTTTCAATGCGGAGAATCTCTATCAGAGAGTAAAAATGGCGTAAGGTTCACAATGGTGTAAAATTAAAATGGGATATACCGGGCTAGGATTCGAGTTACAGGAACAAGGGCCAAACCAACCACCCAAGAATGGAATCGTCGAGCAAACTCACTTGACAACCTCCAAGAAGCAACTTTTCTTCCCACCAGACCTTTTCCATCAATTAGGAATCTGATGCCGTCACTAAACACATTCCTTAAATTGTAGCCATTTGTTGTGTGTTTTTTTTGTGTCTAATCCGCATATATATCACCATTGCCATTGATTTTCTTGACTGTATATCTCTTAAATGTCAACATATACACGTGTGATTTACTTTACGAAGATTTTTCAATGTCAAGAACCTCAATCAGAGAGTAAAAATGGTGTAAGGTTCACAATGGTGTAAAATTAAAATGTGATATACCGGGCTAGGATTCGAGTTACAGGAACAAGGGCCAAACCAACCACCCAAGAATGGAATGGTCGAGCGAAAACAATTGACAACCTCCTAGAAGCAGCTTTTCTTGCCACCAGACCTTTCTCCATCAATTAGAAATCTGATGCTGTCACTAAACACATTCCTTAAATTGTAGCCATTTGTTGAGTTTTTTTTGTGTCTAATCCGCATATATATCACCATTGTCCTTGATTTTCTTGACTGTATATCCCTTAAATTTCAACATATACACGTGTGATTTAGTTTACGATGATTTTTCAATGCCGAGAACCTCGATCAGAGAGTAAAAAAGGCGTAAGGTTCCCAATGGTGTAAAATTAAAATGTGATATACCGGGCTAGGATTCGAGTTACAGGAACAAGGGCCAAACCAACCACCCAAGAATGGAATCGTCGAGCGAAAACAATTTACAACCTCCTCGAAGCAGCTTTTCTTGCCACCAGACGTTTCTCCATCAATTAGGAATCTGATGCCGTCACTAAATACATTTCTTAAATTGTAGCCATTTGTTGAGTGTTTTTTTTTTGGTGTCTAATCCACATATATATCACCATTGCCCTTGATTTTCTTGACTATATATCTCTTAAATATCAACATATACACGTGTGATTTAGTTTACGAAGATTTTTCAATGTCGAGATCCTCGATCAGAGAGTAAAAAAGGCGTAAGGTTCACAATGGGGTAAAATTAAAATGGGATATACCGGGCTAGGATTCGAGTTACAGGAACAATGGCCAAACCAACCACCCAAGAATGGAATCGTTGAGCGAAAACAATTGACAACCTCCTAGAAGCAGCTTTTCTTACCACCAGACGTTTCTCCATCTATTAGGAATCTGATGCCGTCACTAACCACATTCCTTAAATTGTAGCCATTTGTTGAGGGTTTTTTTTGGTGTCTAATTCGCATATATATCACCATTGCCCTTGATTTTTTTCACTGTATATCTCTATAATGTCAACATATACACGTGTGATTTAGTTTACGAAGATTTTTCAATTCCGAGAACCTCTATCAGAGAGTAAAAAAGGCGTAAGGTTCACAATGGTGTAAAATTAAAATGCGATATACCGGGCTACGATTTGAGTTACAGGAACAATGGCCAAACCAACCACCCAAGAATGGAATCGTCGAGCGAAAACACTTGACAACCTCCTAGAAGCAGTTTTTCTTGCCACCAGACCTTTCTTCATCAATTAGGAATCTGATGTCGTCACTAAACACATTCCTTAAATTGTAGTCATTTGTTGAGTGTTTTTTTTGGTGTCTAATTCGCATATATATCACCATTGCCCTTGATTTTTTTCACTGTATATCTCTATAATGTCAACTTATACACGTGTGATTTAGTTTACAAAGATTTTTCAATTCCGAGAACCTCTATCAGAGAGTAAAAAAGGCGTAAGGTTCACAATGGTGTAAAATTAAAATGCGATATACCGGGCTAGGATTTGAGTTACAGGAATAAGGGCCAAACCAACCACCCAAGAATGGAATGGTCGAGCTAAAACACTTGACAACCTCCTAGAAGCAGCTTTTCTTGCCACCAGACCTTTCTCCATCAATTAGGAATCTGATGCCGTCACTAAACACATTCCTTAAATTGTAGCCATTTGTTGAGTTTTTTTTTTGTGTCTAATCCGCATATATCTCACCATTGTCCTTGACTTTCTTGACTGTATATCTCTTAAATATCAACATATACACGTGTGATTTAGTTTACGATGATTTTTCAATGCCGAGAACCTCGATCAGAGAGTAAAAAAGGCGTAAGGTTCACAATGATGTAAAATTAAAATGGAATATATAGGGCTAGGATTCGAGTTACAGGAACAAGGGCCAAACCAACCACCCAAAAATGGAATCGTCAAGCGAAAACACTTGACAACCTCCTAGAAGCAGCTTTTCTTGCCACCATACTTTTCTCCATCAATTAGGAATCTGATGTCGTCACTAAACACATTCCTTAAATTGTAGTTATTTGTTGAGTGTTTTTTTTGGTGTCTAATTCGCATATATATCACCATTGCCCTTGATTTTCTTGACTGCATATCTCTTAAATGTCACCATATACACGTGTGATTTAGTTTACGAAGATTTTTCAATGCGGAGAATCTCTATCAGAGAGTAAAAATGGCGTAAGGTTCACAATGGTGTAAAATTAAAATGGGATATACCGGGCTAGGATTCGAGTTACAGGAACAAGGGCCAAACCAACCACCCAAGAATGGAATCGTCGAGCAAACTCACTTGACAACCTCCAAGAAGCAACTTTTCTTCCCACCAGACCTTTTCCATCAATTAGGAATCTGATGCCGTCACTAAACACATTCCTTAAATTGTAGCCATTTGTTGTGTGTTTTTTTTGTGTCTAATCCGCATATATATCACCATTGCCATTGATTTTCTTGACTGTATATCTCTTAAATGTCAACATATACACGTGTGATTTACTTTACGAAGATTTTTCAATGTCAAGAACCTCAATCAGAGAGTAAAAATGGTGTAAGGTTCACAATGGTGTAAAATTAAAATGTGATATACCGGGCTAGGATTCGAGTTACAGGAACAAGGGCCAAACCAACCACCCAAGAATGGAATGGTCGAGCGAAAACAATTGACAACCTCCTAGAAGCAGCTTTTCTTGCCACCAGACCTTTCTCCATCAATTAGAAATCTGATGCTGTCACTAAACACATTCCTTAAATTGTAGCCATTTGTTGAGTTTTTTTTGTGTCTAATCCGCATATATATCACCATTGTCCTTGATTTTCTTGACTGTATATCCCTTAAATTTCAACATATACACGTGTGATTTAGTTTACGATGATTTTTCAATGCCGAGAACCTCGATCAGAGAGTAAAAAAGGCGTAAGGTTCCCAATGGTGTAAAATTAAAATGTGATATACCGGGCTAGGATTCGAGTTACAGGAACAAGGGCCAAACCAACCACCCAAGAATGGAATCGTCGAGCGAAAACAATTTACAACCTCCTCGAAGCAGCTTTTCTTGCCACCAGACGTTTCTCCATCAATTAGGAATCTGATGCCGTCACTAAATACATTTCTTAAATTGTAGCCATTTGTTGAGTGTTTTTTTTTTGGTGTCTAATCCACATATATATCACCATTGCCCTTGATTTTCTTGACTATATATCTCTTAAATATCAACATATACACGTGTGATTTAGTTTACGAAGATTTTTCAATGTCGAGATCCTCGATCAGAGAGTAAAAAAGGCGTAAGGTTCACAATGGGGTAAAATTAAAATGGGATATACCGGGCTAGGATTCGAGTTACAGGAACAATGGCCAAACCAACCACCCAAGAATGGAATCGTTGAGCGAAAACAATTGACAACCTCCTAGAAGCAGCTTTTCTTACCACCAGACGTTTCTCCATCTATTAGGAATCTGATGCCGTCACTAACCACATTCCTTAAATTGTAGCCATTTGTTGAGGGTTTTTTTTGGTGTCTAATTCGCATATATATCACCATTGCCCTTGATTTTTTTCACTGTATATCTCTATAATGTCAACATATACACGTGTGATTTAGTTTACGAAGATTTTTCAATTCCGAGAACCTCTATCAGAGAGTAAAAAAGGCGTAAGGTTCACAATGGTGTAAAATTAAAATGCGATATACCGGGCTACGATTTGAGTTACAGGAACAATGGCCAAACCAACCACCCAAGAATGGAATCGTCGAGCGAAAACACTTGACAACCTCCTAGAAGCAGTTTTTCTTGCCACCAGACCTTTCTCCATCAATTAGGAATCTGATGTCGTCACTAAACACATTCCTTAAATTGTAGTCATTTGTTGAGTGTTTTTTTTGGTGTCTAATTCGCATATATATCACCATTGCCCTTGATTTTTTTCACTGTATATCTCTATAATGTCAACTTATACACGTGTGATTTAGTTTACAAAGATTTTTCAATTCCGAGAACCTCTATCAGAGAGTAAAAAAGGCGTAAGGTTCACAATGGTGTAAAATTAAAATGCGATATACCGGGCTAGGATTTGAGTTACAGGAATAAGGGCCAAACCAACCACCCAAGAATGGAATGGTCGAGCTAAAACACTTGACAACCTCCTAGAAGCAGCTTTTCTTGCCACCAGACCTTTCTCCATCAATTAGGAATCTGATGCCGTCACTAAACACATTCCTTAAATTGTAGCCATTTGTTGAGTTTTTTTTTTGTGTCTAATCCGCATATATCTCACCATTGTCCTTGACTTTCTTGACTGTATATCTCTTAAATATCAACATATACACGTGTGATTTAGTTTACGATGATTTTTCAATGCCGAGAACCTCGATCAGAGAGTAAAAAAGGCGTAAGGTTCACAATGATGTAAAATTAAAATGGAATATATAGGGCTAGGATTCGAGTTACAGGAACAAGGGCCAAACCAACCACCCAAAAATGGAATCGTCAAGCGAAAACACTTGACAACCTCCTAGAAGCAGCTTTTCTTGCCACCATACTTTTCTCCATCAATTAGGAATCTGATGTCGTCACTAAACACATTCCTTAAATTGTAGTTATTTGTTGAGTGTTTTTTTTGGTGTCTAATTCGCATATATATCACCATTGCCCTTGATTTTCTTGACTGCATATCTCTTAAATGTCACCATATACACGTGTGATTTAGTTTACGAAGATTTTTCAATGCGGAGAATCTCTATCAGAGAGTAAAAATGGCGTAAGGTTCACAATGGTGTAAAATTAAAATGGGATATACCGGGCTAGGATTCGAGTTACAGGAACAAGGGCCAAACCAACCACCCAAGAATGGAATCGTCGAGCAAACTCACTTGACAACCTCCAAGAAGCAACTTTTCTTCCCACCAGACCTTTTCCATCAATTAGGAATCTGATGCCGTCACTAAACACATTCCTTAAATTGTAGCCATTTGTTGTGTGTTTTTTTTGTGTCTAATCCGCATATATATCACCATTGCCATTGATTTTCTTGACTGTATATCTCTTAAATGTCAACATATACACGTGTGATTTACTTTACGAAGATTTTTCAATGTCAAGAACCTCAATCAGAGAGTAAAAATGGTGTAAGGTTCACAATGGTGTAAAATTAAAATGTGATATACCGGGCTAGGATTCGAGTTACAGGAACAAGGGCCAAACCAACCACCCAAGAATGGAATGGTCGAGCGAAAACAATTGACAACCTCCTAGAAGCAGCTTTTCTTGCCACCAGACCTTTCTCCATCAATTAGAAATCTGATGCTGTCACTAAACACATTCCTTAAATTGTAGCCATTTGTTGAGTTTTTTTTGTGTCTAATCCGCATATATATCACCATTGTCCTTGATTTTCTTGACTGTATATCCCTTAAATTTCAACATATACACGTGTGATTTAGTTTACGATGATTTTTCAATGCCGAGAACCTCGATCAGAGAGTAAAAAAGGCGTAAGGTTCCCAATGGTGTAAAATTAAAATGTGATATACCGGGCTAGGATTCGAGTTACAGGAACAAGGGCCAAACCAACCACCCAAGAATGGAATCGTCGAGCGAAAACAATTTACAACCTCCTCGAAGCAGCTTTTCTTGCCACCAGACGTTTCTCCATCAATTAGGAATCTGATGCCGTCACTAAATACATTTCTTAAATTGTAGCCATTTGTTGAGTGTTTTTTTTTTGGTGTCTAATCCACATATATATCACCATTGCCCTTGATTTTCTTGACTATATATCTCTTAAATATCAACATATACACGTGTGATTTAGTTTACGAAGATTTTTCAATGTCGAGATCCTCGATCAGAGAGTAAAAAAGGCGTAAGGTTCACAATGGGGTAAAATTAAAATGGGATATACCGGGCTAGGATTCGAGTTACAGGAACAATGGCCAAACCAACCACCCAAGAATGGAATCGTTGAGCGAAAACAATTGACAACCTCCTAGAAGCAGCTTTTCTTACCACCAGACGTTTCTCCATCTATTAGGAATCTGATGCCGTCACTAACCACATTCCTTAAATTGTAGCCATTTGTTGAGGGTTTTTTTTGGTGTCTAATTCGCATATATATCACCATTGCCCTTGATTTTTTTCACTGTATATCTCTATAATGTCAACATATACACGTGTGATTTAGTTTACGAAGATTTTTCAATTCCGAGAACCTCTATCAGAGAGTAAAAAAGGCGTAAGGTTCACAATGGTGTAAAATTAAAATGCGATATACCGGGCTACGATTTGAGTTACAGGAACAATGGCCAAACCAACCACCCAAGAATGGAATCGTCGAGCGAAAACACTTGACAACCTCCTAGAAGCAGTTTTTCTTGCCACCAGACCTTTCTCCATCAATTAGGAATCTGATGTCGTCACTAAACACATTCCTTAAATTGTAGTCATTTGTTGAGTGTTTTTTTTGGTGTCTAATTCGCATATATATCACCATTGCCCTTGATTTTTTTCACTGTATATCTCTATAATGTCAACTTATACACGTGTGATTTAGTTTACAAAGATTTTTCAATTCCGAGAACCTCTATCAGAGAGTAAAAAAGGCGTAAGGTTCACAATGGTGTAAAATTAAAATGCGATATACCGGGCTAGGATTTGAGTTACAGGAATAAGGGCCAAACCAACCACCCAAGAATGGAATGGTCGAGCTAAAACACTTGACAACCTCCTAGAAGCAGCTTTTCTTGCCACCAGACCTTTCTCCATCAATTAGGAATCTGATGCCGTCACTAAACACATTCCTTAAATTGTAGCCATTTGTTGAGTTTTTTTTTTGTGTCTAATCCGCATATATCTCACCATTGTCCTTGACTTTCTTGACTGTATATCTCTTAAATATCAACATATACACGTGTGATTTAGTTTACGATGATTTTTCAATGCCGAGAACCTCGATCAGAGAGTAAAAAAGGCGTAAGGTTCACAATGATGTAAAATTAAAATGGAATATATAGGGCTAGGATTCGAGTTACAGGAACAAGGGCCAAACCAACCACCCAAAAATGGAATCGTCAAGCGAAAACACTTGACAACCTCCTAGAAGCAGCTTTTCTTGCCACCATACTTTTCTCCATCAATTAGGAATCTGATGTCGTCACTAAACACATTCCTTAAATTGTAGTTATTTGTTGAGTGTTTTTTTTGGTGTCTAATTCGCATATATATCACCATTGCCCTTGATTTTCTTGACTGCATATCTCTTAAATGTCACCATATACACGTGTGATTTAGTTTACGAAGATTTTTCAATGCGGAGAATCTCTATCAGAGAGTAAAAATGGCGTAAGGTTCACAATGGTGTAAAATTAAAATGGGATATACCGGGCTAGGATTCGAGTTACAGGAACAAGGGCCAAACCAACCACCCAAGAATGGAATCGTCGAGCAAACTCACTTGACAACCTCCAAGAAGCAACTTTTCTTCCCACCAGACCTTTTCCATCAATTAGGAATCTGATGCCGTCACTAAACACATTCCTTAAATTGTAGCCATTTGTTGTGTGTTTTTTTTGTGTCTAATCCGCATATATATCACCATTGCCATTGATTTTCTTGACTGTATATCTCTTAAATGTCAACATATACACGTGTGATTTACTTTACGAAGATTTTTCAATGTCAAGAACCTCAATCAGAGAGTAAAAATGGTGTAAGGTTCACAATGGTGTAAAATTAAAATGTGATATACCGGGCTAGGATTCGAGTTACAGGAACAAGGGCCAAACCAACCACCCAAGAATGGAATGGTCGAGCGAAAACAATTGACAACCTCCTAGAAGCAGCTTTTCTTGCCACCAGACCTTTCTCCATCAATTAGAAATCTGATGCTGTCACTAAACACATTCCTTAAATTGTAGCCATTTGTTGAGTTTTTTTTGTGTCTAATCCGCATATATATCACCATTGTCCTTGATTTTCTTGACTGTATATCCCTTAAATTTCAACATATACACGTGTGATTTAGTTTACGATGATTTTTCAATGCCGAGAACCTCGATCAGAGAGTAAAAAAGGCGTAAGGTTCCCAATGGTGTAAAATTAAAATGTGATATACCGGGCTAGGATTCGAGTTACAGGAACAAGGGCCAAACCAACCACCCAAGAATGGAATCGTCGAGCGAAAACAATTTACAACCTCCTCGAAGCAGCTTTTCTTGCCACCAGACGTTTCTCCATCAATTAGGAATCTGATGCCGTCACTAAATACATTTCTTAAATTGTAGCCATTTGTTGAGTGTTTTTTTTTTGGTGTCTAATCCACATATATATCACCATTGCCCTTGATTTTCTTGACTATATATCTCTTAAATATCAACATATACACGTGTGATTTAGTTTACGAAGATTTTTCAATGTCGAGATCCTCGATCAGAGAGTAAAAAAGGCGTAAGGTTCACAATGGGGTAAAATTAAAATGGGATATACCGGGCTAGGATTCGAGTTACAGGAACAATGGCCAAACCAACCACCCAAGAATGGAATCGTTGAGCGAAAACAATTGACAACCTCCTAGAAGCAGCTTTTCTTACCACCAGACGTTTCTCCATCTATTAGGAATCTGATGCCGTCACTAACCACATTCCTTAAATTGTAGCCATTTGTTGAGGGTTTTTTTTGGTGTCTAATTCGCATATATATCACCATTGCCCTTGATTTTTTTCACTGTATATCTCTATAATGTCAACATATACACGTGTGATTTAGTTTACGAAGATTTTTCAATTCCGAGAACCTCTATCAGAGAGTAAAAAAGGCGTAAGGTTCACAATGGTGTAAAATTAAAATGCGATATACCGGGCTACGATTTGAGTTACAGGAACAATGGCCAAACCAACCACCCAAGAATGGAATCGTCGAGCGAAAACACTTGACAACCTCCTAGAAGCAGTTTTTCTTGCCACCAGACCTTTCTCCATCAATTAGGAATCTGATGTCGTCACTAAACACATTCCTTAAATTGTAGTCATTTGTTGAGTGTTTTTTTTGGTGTCTAATTCGCATATATATCACCATTGCCCTTGATTTTTTTCACTGTATATCTCTATAATGTCAACTTATACACGTGTGATTTAGTTTACAAAGATTTTTCAATTCCGAGAACCTCTATCAGAGAGTAAAAAAGGCGTAAGGTTCACAATGGTGTAAAATTAAAATGCGATATACCGGGCTAGGATTTGAGTTACAGGAATAAGGGCCAAACCAACCACCCAAGAATGGAATGGTCGAGCTAAAACACTTGACAACCTCCTAGAAGCAGCTTTTCTTGCCACCAGACCTTTCTCCATCAATTAGGAATCTGATGCCGTCACTAAACACATTCCTTAAATTGTAGCCATTTGTTGAGTTTTTTTTTTGTGTCTAATCCGCATATATCTCACCATTGTCCTTGACTTTCTTGACTGTATATCTCTTAAATATCAACATATACACGTGTGATTTAGTTTACGATGATTTTTCAATGCCGAGAACCTCGATCAGAGAGTAAAAAAGGCGTAAGGTTCACAATGATGTAAAATTAAAATGGAATATATAGGGCTAGGATTCGAGTTACAGGAACAAGGGCCAAACCAACCACCCAAAAATGGAATCGTCAAGCGAAAACACTTGACAACCTCCTAGAAGCAGCTTTTCTTGCCACCATACTTTTCTCCATCAATTAGGAATCTGATGTCGTCACTAAACACATTCCTTAAATTGTAGTTATTTGTTGAGTGTTTTTTTTGGTGTCTAATTCGCATATATATCACCATTGCCCTTGATTTTCTTGACTGCATATCTCTTAAATGTCACCATATACACGTGTGATTTAGTTTACGAAGATTTTTCAATGCGGAGAATCTCTATCAGAGAGTAAAAATGGCGTAAGGTTCACAATGGTGTAAAATTAAAATGGGATATACCGGGCTAGGATTCGAGTTACAGGAACAAGGGCCAAACCAACCACCCAAGAATGGAATCGTCGAGCAAACTCACTTGACAACCTCCAAGAAGCAACTTTTCTTCCCACCAGACCTTTTCCATCAATTAGGAATCTGATGCCGTCACTAAACACATTCCTTAAATTGTAGCCATTTGTTGTGTGTTTTTTTTGTGTCTAATCCGCATATATATCACCATTGCCATTGATTTTCTTGACTGTATATCTCTTAAATGTCAACATATACACGTGTGATTTACTTTACGAAGATTTTTCAATGTCAAGAACCTCAATCAGAGAGTAAAAATGGTGTAAGGTTCACAATGGTGTAAAATTAAAATGTGATATACCGGGCTAGGATTCGAGTTACAGGAACAAGGGCCAAACCAACCACCCAAGAATGGAATCGTCGAGCGAAAACAATTGACAACCTCCTAGAAGCAGCTTTTCTTTCCACCAGACGTTTCTCCATCAATTAGGAATCTAATACCGTCACTAAACACATTCCTTAAATTGTAGTCATTTGTTTAGTGTTTTTTTTGGTGTCTAATTCGCATATATATCACCATTGCCCTTGATTTTTTTCACTGTATATCTCTATAATGTCAACATATACACGTGTGATTTAGTTTACGAAGATTTTTCAATTCCGAGAACCTCTATCAGAGAGTAAAAAAGGCGTAAGGTTCACAATGGTGTAAAATTAAAATGCGATATACCGGGCTACGATTTGAGTTACAGGAACAATGGCCAAACCAACCACCCAAGAATGGAATGGTCGAGCGAAAACACTTGACAACCTCCTAGAAGCAGCTTTTCTTGCCACCAGACCTTTCTCCATCAATTAGAAATCTGATGCTGTCACTAAACACACTCCTTAAATTGTAGTCATTTGTTGAGTTTTTTTTTTGTGTCTAATCCGCATATATATCACCATTATCCTTGATTTTCTTGACTGTATATCTCTTAAAAATCAACATATACACGTGTGATTTAGTTTACGATGATTTTTCAATGCCGAGAACCTCGATCAGATAGTAAAAAAGGCGTAAGGTTCACAATGGTGTAAAATTAAAAAGGGATATACCGGGCTAGGATTCAAGTTACAGGAACAAGGGCCAAACCAACCACCCAAGAATGGAATCGTCGAGCGAAAACAATTGACAACCTCCTAGAAGCAGCTATTCTTACCACCATACGTTTCTCCATCAATTAGGAATCTGATGCCGCAACTAAACACATTCCTTAAATTGTAGCCATTTGTTGAGTGTTTTTTTTTTGTGTCTAATCCGCATATATATCGCCATTGCCCTTGATTTTCTTGACTATATATCTCTTAAATATCAACATATACACGTGTGATTTAGTTTACGAAAATTTTTCAATGCCGGGAACCTCGATTAGAGAGTAAAAAAGGCGTAAGGTTCACAATGGGGTAAAATTAAAATGGGATATACCGGGCTAGGATTCGAGTTACAGGAACAAGGGCCAAACCAACCACCCAAGAATGGAATCGTCGAGCGAAAACACTTGACAACCTCCTAGAAGCAGCTTTTCTTACCACCGGACCTTTCTCCATCAATTAGGAATCTGATCCCGTCACTAAACACATTACTTAAATTGTAGTCATTTGTTTAGTGTTTTTTTTGGTGTCTAATTCGCATATATATCACCATTGCCCTTGATTTTCTTCACTGTATATCTCTATAATGTCAACATATACACGTGTGATTTAGTTTACGAAGATTTTTCAATGGCGAGAACCTCTATCAGAGTGTAAAAAAGGTGTAAGGTTCAGAATGGTGTAAAATTAAAATGCGATATACCGGGCTAGGATTCGAGTTACGTGAACAAGGGCCAAACCAACCACCCAAGAATGGAATGGTCGAGCGGAAACACTTGACAACCTCCTAGAAGCAGCTTTTCTTGCCACCAGACCTTTCTCCATCAATTAGGAATCTTATGCCGTCACTAAACACATTCCTTAAATTGTAGTCATTTGTTGAGTTTTTTTTTTGTGTCTAATCCGCATATATATCACCATTGTCCTTAATTTTCTTGACTGTATATCTCTTAAAAATCAACATATACACGTGTGATTTAGTTTACGATGATTTTTCAATGCCGAGAACATCGATCAGATAGTAAAAAAGGCGTAAGGTTCACAATGGTGTAAAATTAAAATGGGATATACTGGGCAAGAATTCGAGTTACAGGAACAAGGGCCAAACCAACCACCCAAGAATGGAATCGTCGAGCGAAAACAATTGACAACCTCCTAGAAGCAGCATTTCTTACCACCTGACGTTTCTCCATCAATTAGGAATCTGATGCCGTCACTAAACACATTCCTTAAATTATAGCCATTTCTTGAGTGTTTTTTTTGGTGTCTAATCCGCATATATATCGCCATTGCCCTTGATTTTCTTGACTATATATCTCTTAAATATCAACATATACACGTGTGATTTAGTTTACGGAGATTTTTCATTGCCGAGAACCTCGATCAGAGAGTAAAAAAGGCACAATGGGGTAAAATTAAAATGGGATATACCGAGCTAGGATTCGAGTTACAGGAACAAGGGCCAAACCAACCACCCAATAATGGAATCGTCGAGCGAAAACACTTGACAACCTCCAAGAAGCAGCTTTTCTTGCCACCAGACCTTTCTCCATCAATTAGGAATCGGATGCCGTCACTAAACACATTCCTTAAATTGTAGTCATTTGTTGAGTGTTTTTTTTGTGTTTAATTCGCATATATATCACCATTGCCCTTGATTTTCTTCACTGTATATCTCTATAATGTCAACATATACACGTATGATTTAGTTCCCGAAGATTTTTCAATTCCGAGAACCTCTATCGGAGAGTAAAAAAGGAGTAAGGTTCACAATGGTGTAAAATTAAAATGTGATATACCGGGCTAGGATTTGAGTTACAGGAACAAGGGCCAAACCAACCACCCAAGAATGGAATGGTCGAGCGAAAACACTTGACAACCGCCTAGAAGCAGCTTTTATTGCCACCAGACCTTTCTCCATCAATTACGAATCTGATGCCGTCACTAAACACATTCCTTAAATTGTAGCCATTTGTTGAGTTTTTTTTTTTTTGTCTAATCCGCATATATGTCACCATTGTCCTTGACTTTCTTGACTGTATATCTATTAAATATCAACATATACACGTGTGATTTAGTTTACGATTGTTTTTCAATGCCGAGAACCTCGATCAGAGAGTAAAAAAGGCGTAAGTTTCACAATGATGTAAAATTAAAATGGGATATACAGGGCTAGGATTCGAGTTACAGGAACAAGGGCCAAACCAACCACCCAAAAATGGAATCGTCGAGCGAAAACACTTGACAACCTCCTAGAAGCAGCTTTTCTTGCCACGAGACCTTTCTCCATCAATTAGGAATCTGATGCCGTCACTAAACACATTCCTTAAATTGTAGTTATTTGTTGAGTGTTTTTTTTGGTGTCTAATTCGCATATATATCACCATTGCCCTTGATTTTCTTGACTGCATATCTCTTAAATGTCACCATATACACGTGTGATTTAGTTTACGAAGATTTTTCAACGTCGAGAACCTCTATCAGAAAGAAAAAATGGCGTAAGGTTCACAATGGTGTAAAATTAAAATGCGATATACCGTGCTTGGATTCGAGTTACATGAACAAGGGCCAAACCAACCACCCAAGAATGGAATCGTCGAGCGAAAACACTTGACAACCTCCTAGAAGCAGTTTTTCTTGCCACCAGACCTTTCTCCATCAATTAGGAATCTGATGCCGTCACTAAACCCATTCCTTAAATTGTAGCCATTTGTTGAGTTTTTTTTTTTGTGCTTAATCCGCATATATATCACCACTGCCCTTGATTTTCTTGACTGTATATCTCTTAAATATCAACATGTACACGTGTGATTTTGTTTACGATGATTTTTCAATGCTGACCTCGATCAGAGAGTAAAAAAGGCGTAAGGTTCACAATGGTGTAAAATTAAAATGGGATATACCGGGCTAGTATTCGAGTTACAGGAACAAGGGCCAAACCAACCACTCAAGAATGGAATCGTCGAGCGAAAACACTTGACAACCTCCTAGAAGCAGCTTTTCTTACCACCAGACCTTTCTCCATTAATTAGGAATCTGATGCCGTCACTAAACACATTCCTTAAATTTTAGCCATTTGTTGAGTGTTTTTTTTGGTGTCTAATCCACATATATATCACCATTGCCCTTGATTTTCTTGACTGTATATATCTTAAATATCAACATATACACGTGTGATTTAGTTTACGAAGATTTTTCAAAGCCGAGAACCTCGATCAGAGAGTAAAAAAGGCGTAAGGTTCACAATGGTGTAAAATTAAAATGGGATATACCGGGCTAGGATTCGAGTTACAGGAACAAGGGCCAAACCAACCACCCAAGAATGGAATCGTCGAGCGAAAACAATTGACAACCTCCTAGTAGCAGCTTTTCTTACCACCAGACGTTTCTCCATCAATTTGGAATCTGATACCGTCACTAAACACATTCCTTAAATTGTAGTCATTTGTTTAGTGTTTTTTTTGGTGTCTAATTCGCATATATATCACCATTTCCCTTGATTTTCTTCACTGTATATCTCTATAATGTCAACATATACACGTGTGATTTAGTTTACGAAGATTTTTCAATTCCGAGAACCTCTATCAGAGAGTAAAAAAGGTGTAAGGTTCACAATGGTGTAAAACTAAAATGCGATATACCGGGCTAGGATTCGAGTTACATGAACAAGGGCCAAACTAACCACCCAAGAATGGAATGGTCGAGCGAAAACACTTGACAACCTCCTAGAAGCAGCTTTTCTTGCCACCAGACCTTTCTCCATCAATTAGGAATCTTATGCCGTCACTAAACACATTCCTTAAATTGTAGCCATTTGTTGAGTTTTTTTTTGTGTCTAATCCGCATATATATCACCATGGTCCTTGATTTTCTTGACTGTATATCTCTTAAAAATCAACATATACACGTGTGATTTAGTTTACGATCATTTTTCAATGCCGAGAACCTCGATCAGATAGTAAAAAAGGCGTAAGGTTCACAATGGTGTAAAATTAAAAAGGGATATACCGGGCTAGGATTCAAGTTACAGGAACAAGGGCCAAACCAACCACCCAAGAATGGAATCGTCGAGTGAAAACAATTGACAACCTCCTAGAAGCAGCTTTTCTTACCACCAGACGTTTCTCCATCAATTAGGAATCTGATGCCGCAACTAAACACATACCTTAAATTGTAGCCATTTGTTGAGTGTTTTTTTTGGTGTCTAATCCGCATATATATCGCCATTGCCCTTGATTTTCTTGACTATATATCTCTTAAATATCAACATATACACGTGTGATTTAGTTTACGAAGATTTTTCAATGCCGAGAACCTCGATCAGAGAGTAAAAAAGGCGTAAGGTTCACAATGGGGTAAAATTAAAATGGGATATACCGGGCTAGGATTCGAGTTACAGGAACAAGGGCCAAACCAACCACCCAAGAATGGAATCGTCGAGCGAAAACACTTGACAACCTCCTAGAAGCAGCTTTTCTTACCACCGGACCTTTCTCCATCAATTAGGAATCTGATCCCGTCACTAAACACATTACTTAAATTGTAGTCATTTGTTTAGTGTTTTTTTTGGTGTCTAATTCGCATATATATCACCATTGCCCTTGATTTTCTTCACTGTATATCTCTATAATGTCAACATATACACGTGTGATTTAGTTTACGAAGATTTTTCAATGGCGAGAACCTCTATCAGAGAGTAAAAAAGGTGTAAGGTTCAGAATGGTGTAAAATTAAAATGCGATATACCGGGCTAGGATTCGAGTTACATGAACAAGGGCCAAACCAACCACCCAAGAATGGAATGGTCGAGCGGAAACACTTGACAACCTCCTAGAAGCAGCTTTTCTTGCCACCAGACCTTTCTCCATCAATTAGGAATCTTATGCCGTCACTAAACACATTCCTTAAATTGTAGCCATTTGTTGAGTTTTTTTTTTGTGTCTAATCCGCATATATATCACCATTGTCCTTAATTTTCTTGACTGTATATCTCTTAAAAATCAACATATACACGTGTGATTTAGTTTACGATGATTTTTCAATGCCGAGAACCTCGATCAGATAGTAAAAAAGGCGTAAGGTTCACAATGGTGTAAAATTAAAATGGGATATACTGGGCAAGGATTCGAGTTACAGGAACAAGGGCCAAACCAACCACCCAAGAATGGAATCGTCGAGCGAAAACAATTGACAACCTCCTAGAAGCAGCTTTTCTTACCACCTGACGTTTCTCCATCAATTAGGAATCTGATGCCGTCACTAAACACATTCCTTAAATTATAGCCATTTCTTGAGTGTTTTTTTTGGTGTCTAATCCGCATATATATCGCCATTGCCCTTGATTTTCTTGACTATATATCTCTTAAATATCAACATATACACGTGTGATTTAGTTTACGGAGATTTTTCATTGCCGAGAACCTCGATCAGAGAGTAAAAAAGGCACAATGGGGTAAAATTAAAATGGGATATACCGGGCTAGGACTCGAGTTACAGGAACAAGGGCCAAACCAACCACCCAATAATGGAATCGTCGAGCGAAAACACTTGACAACCTCCTAGAAGCAGCTTTTCTTGCCACCAGACCTTTCTCCATCAATTAGGAATCGGATGCCGTCACTAAACACATTCCTTAAATTGTAGTCATTTGTTGAGTGTTTTTTTGTGTCTAATTCGCATATATATCACCATTGCCCTTGATTTTCTTCACTGTATATCTCTATAATGTCAACATATACACGTATGATTTAGTTCCCGAAGATTTTTCAATTCCGAGAACCTCTATCGGAGAGTAAAAAAGGAGTAAGGTTCACAATGGTGTAAAATTAAAATGCGATATACCGGGCTAGGATTCGAGTTACAGGAACTAGGGCCAAACCAACCACCCAAGAATGGAATGGTCGAGCGAAAACACTTGACAACCGCCTAGAAGCAGCTTTTATTGCCACCAGACCTTTCTCCATCAATTAGGAATATGATGCCGTCACTAAACACATTCCTTAAATTGTAGCCATTTGTTGAGTTTTTTTTTTTTGTGTCTAATCCGCATATATGTCACCATTGTCCTTGACTTTCTTGACTGTATATCTATTAAATATCAACATATACACGTGTGATTTAGTTTACGATTGTTTTTCAATGCCGAGAACCTCGATCAGAGAGTAAAAAAGGCGTAAGTTTCACAATGATGTAAAATTAAAATGGGATATACAGGGCTAGGATTCGAGTTACAGGAACAAGGGCCAAACCAACCACCCAAAAATGGAATCGTCGAGCGAAAACACTTGACAACCTCCTAGAAGCAGCTTTTCTTGCCACCAGACCTTTCTCCATCAATTAGGAATCTGATGCCGTCACTAAACACATTCCTTAAATTGTAGTTATTTGTTGAGTGTTTTTTTTGGTGTCTAATTCGCATATATATCACCGTTGCCCTTGATTTTCTTGACTGCATATCTCTTAAATGTCACCATATACACGTGTGATTTAGTTTACGAAGATTTTTCAATGTCGAGAACCTCTATCAGAAAGAAAAAATGGCGTAAGATTCACAATGGTGTAAAATTAAAATGCGATATACCGTGCTTGGATTCGAGTTACATGAACAAGGGCCAAACCAACCACCCAAGAATGGAATCGTCGAGCGAAAACACTTGACAACCTCCTAGAAGCAGTTTTTCTTGCCACCAGACCTTTCTCCATCAATTAGGAATCTGATGCCGTCACTAAACCCATTCCTTAAATTGTAGCCATTTGTTGAGTTTTTTTTTTGTGCTTAATCCGCATATATATCACCACTGCCCTTGATTTTCTTGACTGTATATCTCTTAAATATCAACATGTACACGTGTGATTTAGTTTACGATGATTTTTCAATGCTGACCTCGATCAGAGAGTAAAAAAGGCGTAAGGTTCAAAATGGTGTAAAATTAAAATGGGATATACCGGGCTAGGATTCGAGTTATAGGAACAAGGGCCAAACCAACCACTCAAGAATGGAATCGTCGAGCGAAAACACTTGACAACCTCCTAGAAGCAGCTTTTCTTACCACCAGACCTTTCTCCATCAATTAGGAATCTGATGCCGTCACTAAACACATTCCTTAAATTTTAGCCATTTGTTGAGTGTTTTTTTTTGGTGTCTAATCCACATATATATCACCATTGCCCTTGATTTTCTTGACTGTATATCTCTTAAATATCAACATATACACGTGTGATTTAGTTTACGAAGATTTTTCAAAGCCGAGATCCTCGATCAGAGGGTAAAAAAGGCGTAAGGTTCACAATGGTGTAAAATTAAAATGGGATATACCGGGCTAGGATTCGAGTTACAGGAACAAGGGCCAAACCAACCACCCAAGAAAGGAATCGTCGAGCGAAAACTATTGACAACCTCCTAAAAGCAGCTTTTCTTACCACCAGACGTTTCTCCATCAATAAGGAATCTGATACCGTCACTAAACACATTCCTTAAATTGTAGTCATTTGTTTAGTGTTTTTTTTGGTGTCTAATTCGCATATATATCACCATTGCCCTTGATTTTCTTCACTGTATATCTCTATAATGTCAACATATACACGTGTGATTTAGTTTACGAAGATTTTTCAATTCCGAGAACCTCTATCAGAGAGTAAAAAAGGTGTAAGGTTCACAATGGTGTAAAACTAAAATGCGATATACCGGGCTAGGATTCGAGTTACATGAACAATGGCCAAACTAACCACCCAAGAATGGAATGGTCGAGCGAAAACACTTGACAACCTCCTAGAAGCAGCTTTTCTTGCCACCAGACCTTTCTCCATCAATTAGGAATCTTATGCCGTCACTAAACACATTCCTTAAATTGTAGCCATTTGTTGAGTTTTTTTTGTGTCTAATCCGCATATATATCACCATGGTCCTTGATTTTCTTGACTGTATATCTCTTAAAAATCAACATATACACGTGTGATTTAGTTTACGATGATTTTTCAATGCCGAGAACCTCGATCAGATAGTAAAAAAGGCGTAAGGTTCACAATGGTGTAAAATTAAAAAGGGATATACCGGGCTAGGATTCAAGTTACAGGAACAAGGGCCAAACCAACCACCCAAGAATGGAATCGTCGAGTGAAAACAATTGACAACCTCCTAGAAGCAGCTTTTCTTACCACCAGACGTTTCTCCATCAATTAGGAATCTGATGCCGCAACTAAACACATTCCTTAAATTGTAGCCATTTGTTGAGTGTTTTTTTTTGGTGTCTAATTCGCATATATATCACCATTGCCCTTGATTTTCTTGACTGCATATCTCTTAAATGTCACCATATACACGTGTGATTTAGTTTACGAAGATTTTTCAATGTCGAGAACCTCTATCAGAAAGAAAAAATGGCGTAAGGTTCACAATGGTGTAAAATTAAAATGCGATATACCGTGCTTGGATTCGAGTTACATGAACAAGGGCCAAACCAACCACCCAATAATGGAATCGTCGAGCGTAAACACTTGACAACCTCCTAGAAGCAGCTTTTCTTGCCACCAGACCTTTCTCCATCAATTAGGAATCGGATGCCGTCACTAAACACATTCCTTAAATTGTAGTAATTTGTTGAGTGTTTTTTTTTGTGTCTAATTCGCATATATATCACCATTGCCCCTGATTTTCTTCAATGTATATCTCTATAATGTCAACATATACACGTATGATTTAGTTCCCGAAGATTTTTCAATTCCGAGAACCTCTATCAGAGAGTAAAAAAGGAGTAAGGTTCACAATGGTGTAAAATTAAAATGCGATATACCGGGCTAGGATTTGAGTTACAGGAACAAGGGCCAAACCAACCACCCAAGAATGGAATGGTCGAGCGAAAACACTTGACAACCTCCTAGAAGCAGCTTTTCTTGCCACCAGACCTTTCTCCATCAATTAGGAATCTGATGCCGTCACTAAACACATTCCTTAAATTGTAGCCATTTGTTGAGTTTTTTTTTGTGTCTAATCCGCATATATATCACCATTGTCCTTGACTTTCATGATTGTATATCTATTAAATATCAACATATACACGTGTGATTTAGTTTACGATGATTTTTCAATGCCGAGAACCTCGATCAGAGAGTAAAAAAGGCGTAAGGTTCACAATGATGTAAAATTAAAATGGGATATACAGGGCTAGGATTCGAGTTACAGGAACAAGGGCCAAACCAACCACCCAAAAATGGAATCGTCGAGCGAAAACACTTGACAACCTCCTAGAAGCAGCTTTTCTTGCCACCAGACCTTTCTCCATCAATTAGGAATCTGATGCCGTCACTAAACCCATTCCTTAAATTGTAGCCATTTGTTGAGATTTTTTTTTTGTGCTTAATCCGCATATATATCACCACTGCCCTTGATTTTCTTGACTGTATATCTCTTAAATATCAACATGTACAGGTGTGATTTAGTTTACGATGATTTTTCAATGCTGACCTCGATCAGAGAGTAAAAAAGGCGTAAGGTTCACAATGGTGTAAAATTAAAATGGGATATACCGGGCTAGGATTCGATTTACAGGAACAAGGGCCAAACCAACCACTCAAGAATGGAATTGTCGAGCGAAAACACTTGACAACCTCCTAGAAGCAGCTTTTCTTACCACCAGACCTTTCTCCATCAATTAGGAATCTGATGCCGTCACTAAACACATTCCTTAAATTTTAGCCATTTGTTGAGTGTTTTTTTTTGTGTCTAATCCACATATATATCACCATTGCCCTTGATTTTCATGACTGTATATCTCTTAAATATCAACATATACATGTGTGATTTAGTTTACGAAGATTTTTCAAAGCCGAGAACCTCGATCAGAGAGTAAAAAAGGCGTAAGGTTCACAATGGGGTAAAATTAAAATAGGATATACCGGGCTAGGATTCGAGTTACAGGAACAAGGGCCAAACCAACCACACAAAAATGGAATCGTCGAGGGAAAACACTTGACAACCTCCTAGAAGCAGTTTTTCTTGCCACCAGACATTTCTCCATCAATTAGGAATCTGATGCCGTCACTAAACACATTCCTTAAATTGTAGTTATTTGTTGAGTGTTTTTTTTTGTGTCTAATTCGCATATATATCACCGTTGCCCTTGATTTTCTTGACTGCATCTCTCTTAAATGTCACCATATACACGTGTGATTTAGTTTACGAAGATTTTTCAATGCCGAGAACCTCTATCAGAGAGTAAAAAAGGCGTAAGGTTCACAATGGTGTAAAATTAAAATGCGATATACCGTGCTTGGATTCGAGTTATAGGAACAAGGGCCAAACCAACTACTCAAGAATGGAATCGTCAAGCGAAAACACTTGATAACCTCCTAGAAGCAGCTTTTCTTGCCACCAGACCTTTCTCCATCAATTAGGAATCTGATGCCGTCACTAAACACATTCCTTAAATTGTAGCCATTTGTTGAGTTTTTTTTTGGTGTTTAATCCGCATATATATCACCACTGCCCTTGATTTGCTTGACTGTATATATTTTAAATATCAACATGTACACGTGTGATTTAGTTTACGATGATTTTTCAATGCCGAGAACCTCGATCAGAGAGTAAAAAAGGCGTAAGGTTCACAATGGTGTTAAATTAAAATGGGATATACCGGGCTAGGATTCGAGTTAGAGGAACAAGGGCCAAACCAACCACTCAAGAATGGAATCGTCGAGCGAAAACACTTAACAACCTCCTAGAAGCAGCTTTTCTTACCACCAGACCTTTCTCCATCAATTAGGAATCTGACGCTGTCACTAAACACATTCCTTAAATTGTAGCCATTTGTTGAGTGTTTTTTTTTTGGTGTCTAATCCACATATCTATCACCATTGCCCTTGATTTTCTTGACTGTATATATCTTAAATATCAACATATACACGTGTGATTTAGTTTACGAAGATTTTTCAATGCCGAGAACCTCGATCAGAGAGTAAAAAAGGCGTAAGGTTCACAATGTGGTAAAATTAAAATAGGATATACCGGGCTAGGATTCGAGTTACAGGAACAAGGGCCAAACCAACCACCCAAGAATGGAATCGTCGAGTGAAAACACTTGACAACCTCCTAGAAGCAGCTTTTCATGCCACCAGACCTTTCTCCATCAATTAAGAATCTGATGCCGTCACTAAACACATTCCTTAAATTGTAGCCATTTGTTGAGTGATTTTTTTTGGTGTCTAATCCACATATATATCACCATTCCCTGGATTTTCTTGACTCTATATCTCTTAAATGTCAACATATACACGTGTGATTTAGTTTACAAAGATTTTTCAATGCCGAGAACCTCGATCAGAGAGTAAAAAAGGCGTAAGGTTCACAATGGTGTAAGATTAAAATGGGATATACCGGGCTAGGATTCGAGTTACAGGAACAAGGGCCAAACCAACCACCCAAGAATGGAATCGTCGAGCGAAAACACTTGACAACCTCCTAGAAGCAGCTTTTCTTGCCACCAGACCTTTCTCCATCAATCAGGAAGGAATCTGATGCCGTCACAAAACACATTCCTTAAACTGTAGCCATTTGTTGAGTTTTTTTTTGGTGTCTAATCCGCATATATATCACCATTTCCCTTGATTTTCTTGACTGTATATCTCTTAAATATCAACATATACACGTGTGATTCAGTTTACGAAGATTTTTCAATGCCGAGAACCTCGATCAGAGAGTAAAAAAGGCGTAAGTTTCACAATGGTGTAAAATTAAAATGGGATATACCGGGCTAGGATTTGAGTTACAGGAACAAAGGCCAAACCAACCACCAAAGAATGGAATCGTCGAGCGAAAACACTTGACAACCTCCTAGAAACAGCTTTTTTTGCCACCAGACCTTTCTCTATCTATTAGGAATCTGATGTCGTCACTAAACACATTCCTTAAATTGTAGTTATTTGTTGAGTGTTTTTTTTTGGTGTCTAATTCGCATATATATCACCATTTCCCTTGATTTTGTTGACTGCATATCTCTTAAATGTCACCATATACACGTGTAATTTAGTTTACGAAGATTTTTCAATGCCGAGAACCTCTATCAGAGAGTAAAAAAGGCGTAAGGTTCACAATGGTGTAAAATTAAAATGCGATATACCGTGCTTGGATTCGAGTTACAGGAACAAGGGCCAAACCAACCACCCAAGAATGGAATCGTCGAGCGAAAATACTTGACAACCTCCTAGAAGCAGCTTTTCTTGCCACCAGACCTTTCCCTCTCAATTAGGAATCTGATGCCGTCACTAAACACATTCTTTATATTGTAGCCATTTGTTGAGTTTTTTTTTGTGTTTAAACCGCATATATATCACCATTGCCCTTGATTTTCTTGACTGTATATCTCTTAAATATCAACATGTACACGTGTGATTTAGTTTACGATGATTTTTCAATGCCGAGAACCTCGATCAGGGAGTAAAAAAGGCGTAAGGTTCACAATGGTGTAAAATTAAAATGGGATATACCGGGCTAGGATTCGAGTTACAGGAACGACGGCCAAACCAACCACTCAAGAATGGAATCGTCTAACCAAAACACTTGACAACCTCTTAGAAGCAGCTTTTCTTACCACCAGACATTTCTCCATCAATTAGGAATCTGATGCTGTCACTAAACACATTCCTTAAATTGTAGCCATTTGTTGAGTGTTTTTTTGGTGTCTAATCCACATATATATCACCATTGCCCATGATTTACTTGACTGTATATCTCTTAAATATCAACATATACACGTGTGATTTAGTTTACGATGATTTTTCAAAGCCGAGAACCTCGATCAGAGAGTAAAAAAGGTGTAAGGTTCACAATGGGGTAAAATTAAAATAGGATATACCGGGCTAGGATTCGAGTTACAGGAACAAGGGCCAAACCAACCACCCAAAAATGGAATCGTCGAGCGAAAACACTTGACAACCTCCTAGAAGCAGCTTTTCTTGCCACCAGACCTTTCTCCATCAATTAGGAATCTCATTTCGTCACTAAACACATTCCTTAAATAGTAGTTATTTGTTGAGTGTTTTTTGGTGTCTAATTCGCATATATATCACCATTGCCCTTGATTTTCTTGACTGCATATCTCTTAAATATCAACATATACACGTGTAATTTAGTTTTCGAAGATTTTTCAATGCCAAGAACCTCGATCAGAGAGTAAAAAAGGCGTAAGGTTCACAATGGTGTAAAATTAAAATGGGATATATCGTGCTAGGATTCGAGTTACAGGAACAAGGGCCAAACCAACTACCCAAGAATGGAATCGTCGACCGAAAACACTTGACAACCTCCTAGAAGTAGGTTTTCTTGCCACCAGACCTTTCTCCATCAATTAGGAATCTGATGCCGTCACTAAACACATTCCTTAAATTGTAGCCATTTGTTGAGTGTTTTTTTTGGTGTCTAATCCGCATATATATCACCATTGTCCTTGATTTTCTTGACTGTATATCTTTTAAATCTCAACATATACACGTGTGATTTAGTTTTCTAAGAATTTTCAATGCCGAGAACCTCGATCAAAGAGTAAAAAGGCGTAAGGTTCACAATGGTGTAAGATTAAAATGGGATATACCGGGCTAGGATTCGAGTTACAGGAACAAGGGCCAAACCAACCACCCAAGAATGGAATCGCCGAGCGAAAACACTTGACAACCTCCTAGAAGCAGCTTTTCTTGCCACCAGACCTTTCTCCATCAATTAGGAATCTGATGCCGTCACTAAACACATTCCTTAAATTGTAGCCATTTGTTGAGTGTTTTTTTGGTGTCTAATCCACATATATATCACCATTGCCCTTGATTTTCTTGACTGTATATCTCTTAAATATCAACATATACACGTGTGATTTAGTTTACGATGATTTTTCAAAGCCGAGAACCTCGATCAGAGTGTAAAAAAGGCGTAAGGTTCACAATGGGGTAAAATTAAAATAGGATATACCGGTCTAGGATTCGAGTTACAGGAACAAGGGCCAAACCAACCACCCAAGAATTGAATCATCGAGCGAAAACACTTGACAACCTCCTAGAAGCAGCTTTTCATCCCACCAGACCTTTCTCCATCAATTAAGAATCTGATGCCGTCACTAAACACATTCCTTAAATTGTTGCCATTTGTTGAGTGATTTTTTTTGGTGTCTAATCCGCATATATATATCACCATTGCCCTGGATTTTCTTGACTGTATATCTCTTAAATGTCAACATATACACGTGTGATTTAGTTTACGAAGATTTTTCAATGCCGAGAACCTCGATCAAAGAGTAAAAAAGGCGTAAGGTTCCCAATGGTGTAAGATTAAAATGAGATATACCGGGCAAGGATTTGAGTTACAGGAACAAGGGCCAAACCAACCACCCAAGAATGGAATCGTCGAGCGAAAACACTTGACAACCTCCTAGATGCAGCTTTTCTTGCCACCAGACCTTTCTCCATCAATCAGGAAGGAATCTGATGCCGTCACAAAACACATTCCTTAAATTGTAGCCATTTGTTGAGTTTTTTTTTTTGGTGTCTAATCCGCATATATATCACCATTGCCCATGATTTTCTTGACTGTATATCTCTTAAATATCAACATATACACATGTGATTTAGTTTACGAAGATTTTTCAAAGCCGAGAACCTCCATCAGAGAGTAAAAAAGGTGTAAGGTTCACAATGGTGTAAAATTAAAATAGGATATACTGGGCTAGGATTCGAGTTACAGGAACAAAGGCCAAACCAACCACCAAAGAATGCAATCGTCGAGCGAAAACACTTGACAACCTCCTAGAAGCAGCTTTTTTTGCCACCAGACCTTTCTCTATCAATTAGGAATCTGATGTCGTCAATAAACACATTCCTTAAATTGTAGCCATTTGTTGAGTGTTTTTTTTGTATCTAATCCGCATATATATCACCATTGCCCTTGATTTTTTTGACTGTATATCTCTTAAATATCAACATATACATGTGTAATTTAGTTTTCGAAGATTTTTCAATGCCAAGAACCTCGATCAGAGAGTAAAAAAGGCGTAAGGTTCACAATAGTGTAAAATTAAAATGGGATATATCGGGCTAGGATTCGAGTTACAGGAACAAGGGCCAAATCCACTACCCAAGAATGGAATCGACGAGCGAAAACACTTGACAACCTCCTAGAAGCAGCTTTTCTTGCCACCAGACCTTTCTCTATCAATTAGGAATCTGATGCCGTCACTAAACACATTCCTTAAATTGTTGCCATTTGTTGAGTGTTTTTTTTGGTGTCTAATCCGCATAAATATCACAATTGTCCTTGATTTTCTTGACTGTATATCTCTTAAATCTCAACATATACACGTGTGATTTAGTTTTCGAAGATTTTTCAATGCCGAGAACCTCGATCAGAGAGTAAAAAGGCGTAAGGATCACAATGGTGTAAGATTAAAATGGGATATACCGGGCTAGGATTCGAGTTACAGGAACAAGGGCCAAACCAACCACCCAAGAATGGAATCGTCGAGTGAAAACACTTGACAACCTCCTAGAAGCAGCTTTTCTTGCCACCAGACCTTTCTCCATCAATTAGGAATCTGATGCCGTCACTAAACACATTCCTTAAATTGTATCCAAGTGTTGAGTGTTTTTTTTGGTGTCTAATCCGCATATATATCACCATTGCCCTTAATTTTCTAGACTGTATATCTCTTAAATATCAACATATACACGTGTGATTTAGTTTACGAAGATTTTTCAATGCCGAGAACCTCGATTGGAGAGTAAAAAATGCGTAAGGTTCACAATGGTGTAAAAAAGGCGTAAGGTTCACAATGGAATCGTCGAGCGAAAATACTTGACAACCTCCTAGAAGTTGATTTTCTTGCCACCAGACCTTTCTCCATCAATTAGGAATCTGATGCCGTCACTAAACACATTCCTTAAATTGTAGCCATTTGTTGAGTGTTTTTTTTTTTTGTCTAATCTGCATATATATATCACCATTATCCTTGATGTTCTTGACTGTATATCTCTTAAACGTCAACATATACATGTGTGATTTAGTTTTCGAATATTTTTCAATGCCGAGAACCTCGATCAGAGAGTAAAAAGGCGTAAGGTTCACAATGGTGTAAGATTAAAATGGGATATACCGGGCTAGGATTCGAGTTACAGGAACAAGGGCCAAACCAACCACCCAAGAATGGAATCGTCGAGCGAAAACACTTGACAACCTCCTAGAAGTAGCTTTTCTTGCCACCAGACCTTTCTCCATCAATTAGGAATCTGATCCCGTCACTAAACACATTCCTTAAATTGTAGCCATTTGTTGAGTGTTTTTTTTGGTGTCTAATCCGCATATATATCACCATTGTCCTTGATTTTCTTGACTGTATATCTCTTAAATCTCAACATATACACGTGTGATTTAGTTTTCGAAGATTTTTGAATGCCGAGAACCTCGATCAGAGAGTAAAAAGGCGTAAGGTTCACAATGGTGTAAGATTAAAATGGGATATACCGGGCTAGGATTCGAGTTACAGGAACAAGGGCCAAACCAACCACCCAAGAATGGAATCGTCGAGCGAAAACACTTGACAACCTCCTAGAAGCAGCTTTTCTTGCCACCAGACCTTTCTCCATCAATTAGGAATCTGATGCCGTCACTAAACACATTCCTTAAATTGTATCCAATTGTTGAGTGTTTTTTTTGGTGTCTAATCCGCATATATATCACCATTGCCCTTAATTTTCTAGACTGTATATCTCTTAAATATCAACATATACACGTGTGATTTAGTTAACGAAGATTTTTTGTAGGTCCCTATCCCGTATGGATCGTAACAAAACTAACAATCTACCAAGGGTGCGGAATCCCCTTGATAAACCTATCAAACAGAAACAAGAACACAAGACGATTTACCAACCGATCTTCTATGATTATCCAACGAAAACGTTTACAATCACTCAAGATCTTCACGAACTCACAGCCAATAATCTGTGTATTCGAACTCTCTCTCAATTGCCTAAAAGTCTCCAAAAGTCTAACCCTAAAACTCTAGGTAAAGGTTGTTTATATACACACAACCATACAATTCGAACTGGGCCAAGCCCATACGAATTCTGTTTACAATTCGGGCTAAACTAAATGGACTTTAACTTGATACAAACTTGGACCAGATTGGGCTTCAACAAACTAGAATTCTATTCAGTCTTCATAAGTCTTTGCGGCCCAAACTAAGTCTTCGCGGCCCAAACTCGTTTAATATCCAAAGACCAATCCAACGCTGTTGTCACATAAAATGCACCAACAAACTCCCCCTTGACAATAGCTTGCAAAGGAAACTTTAGTCTTCAGAATCTCACAGTCTTTTGGTCTTTGGATAGCGTCAGCTTCAACATGAATTCTGTCAGCAACAGACTCCCCCTAAGCTGATGTATCCAATCACCAAATCTTCCAAGTTTTATTCAGCATTCCAAATAAGTCTTCACAGCATCCATTCTGCATTGTAGAAAGAGGACTCTACCAAGCAGCAACAAACTCCTCATCTCTTCAAAGCAACTTCTCATCAACAAACTGCTTCAATCTGAATACTATAAAACAAACATCTCGAGAAACCATAAGAATTTTTCAACATAAGTTAAACAAATTCTTATTATTCAAGAGATTTGTTAAACTGTATAACAAATTAAGCACTTTCCAATTCAACACCAACACGCACAACAAACACCTTATAACCCGCATCATTTCAAAATTTTGAACCCACTTACTAACACCGTCTCCCCCTATCAGTAACAACTCCTCCACGAATAACAGTTTTCCGTACATTAAGAATTTTTAACAGAAAAAGACACTATTTTTGTATTTTTGTATTTTCTGAAAGCAAATAAATACGAAAAGCAATAAACACTCTGTTTTTGTGAGAATCACCGGTAAGAAGATCATATCAGCACAATCAAACTGTTTCACACTATTAAATAATTCTTTATTTATTTTTTCGTGAAAAGCAGTTCAAGACGATTACCAGTATGTTTGTCCATCTAAACAAAATGCATAAACATTTCAAGTACCATTACCATATGATACGTTAAGGTAATATTATTTCTGATATACTAGTGTGTCCCACTTCAGGATATACCCCCGCGATCAAGGTATGCACAAAGATTCATCGTAGTAGGTGAGTATACTGAATTCATCCTTTAAGATATCCTGACAGTGTCTAGGTCTGCATTTAATCTGTTTTATCATGTTTTAATTGCTTAACAATGAACACCCAAATAAATACTAATCAAATCCTGGAAATATAAACAACACACTCTATCATGCAAGTATCTTCCCTACCACATATTTCACAAGTCCAATCCAGATTTCTGAAATCTTAACTGGGAATAGGTTGAGAAGAGAACAGAATAGATCTTTAGGAGAGATGGTATAATATACAGATCAAATGAGTTTTCTCATTTTGATATAGGTTTATTGGGTTTCTTTTGGGCACTAGAGGGCCTCTTTCGGGTGTATTAGATCTATAGCGCGACAACGTACAACTAGGTCAGCATGTATCTCGATGCAGCAGAAGCTGTCGTTGCCTAGCACCTCCAGGTCAGCATATATCTGGATGCAGCAGAGGAGGTACACGACTTTTTTCAGAGAAGATTTCAGAATCAGATTAAAATTGTGTGTATCGGGACAACATACAGACATTCAAATAGAAATGAGCTAATTCCAAGTGACTTTCTTTCCTGGGGTCATGTACAATTTTAGTTGTAAACAGAATGACAGCCAAGATATCCCCAGATGAAATAACAGTATAAAGACCCAAAACTTCAGATTTTGGCAATCTATCAACGCAAGATTTAAGGTCATTAAACCATACACCACTGATGTGTTCCCCACTCATACTCAGTGCTTTTATGTTTATATCACTTTGGTAAGTTGATTATTTCATGCTTTTGCCTACTGGTACATCATATGATGAAACTGCTATCACACTTAAGCAATTTAATTCAGTTCGAGTGTGACAGTCTAACTTGCTGATGTACTATCATTTCTTCTTTTTCACACAGTGAAAACTCATTTTTGATTTTCTATTTTTTTTATATTTTTGATTTTTCAATGTTTTTGTATTTTTTATTTTTGAAAAAGCAGTAAACTATTTACAAAATTCTTATGAAAAACCAGTTATTCAGGATTCCTCATCCCGTTGAGTTCGACTAAGTGTTCAAAGCGAGCTCGATCAAAAGCTTTTGTGTAAAGATCAGCAAGGTTATCTTCTGTGTCGACTCGATGTAATTCAATTAGTCGTTTTTCAGCACAATCCCGTATAAAGTGATGACGTATGTCAATATGTTTAGTTCTACTGTGCTTTACGGGATTGTTTGTGATTGATATAGTGGCATTATTATCTATCATAATAGGAGTACGAGTGAAATCCAAACCGTAATCGCGCATCTGCTACCCGCAGCAATATATTCAGCTTCACACGTAGATGTAGATACACAGGATTGCTTCTTGCATTGCCAAGACACGATCCTGCCTCCTAAGAACTGACAACCACCTGTTGTAGACTTCCTGTTTGATTTGCATCCTCCAAAGTCTGAATCAGTGTAAGCAACGAACCTCAAATCACTATCAGCTGGATACCACAACCCAAGTTTAGGTTTCCCCTTCAAGTAACGAAGAATACGCTTCACTGCTTTCATGTGTGACTCTTTCGGATTCGCCTGATATCTGGCACACAAGCATACGGCAAACATGATGTCAGGTCTTGAAGCAGTCAAGTACATTAGAGAACCAATCATCGCCCTGTATTGTGTAGGATCAACATCTTCAGTACTTTCATGATCTGGGCCGAGATTGGGATTTTCGCAAATGGGTGTGTTGAAAGTAGAGCAATCATTCATTTTGAACCGATCCAAAATGTCATACACATACTTTGTTTGATGAATAAACATCCCATCCTCCTTCTGTTCAACTTGTAATCCCAGAAAGTAAGACAGCTCACCCATAGCACTCATTTCAAACTTACTCTTCATCACCTGTTCAAACTCCTTACACATGGTCTCATCTGATGACCCAAAGATGATGTCATCCACATATACCTGTACCAGCAGAAAATCTTCCTTCTTTCTCTTGATGAACAGTGTACTGTCAATCTAACCTCTCTCAAAACCATTCTTGATCAGATGTGTAGAAAGTGTCTCGTACCATGCCCTAGGAGCTTGATGTAACCCATATAAAGCCTTATCAAGTTTGTAAACTCGATCTGGATAGTCTGGATCAACGAACCCATCTGGTTGTGAGACATACACCACTTCTTGGACTTTCCCATAAAGAAATGCACTCTTCACGTCTAGTTGGAAAACTTTAAAGCCCTTGAATGAAGCGAAAGCTAGAAACAAACGAATTGCCTCCAACCTTGCCACTGGTGCAAACACTTCATTATAATCTATCCCTTCTTGCTGATTGAACCCTTTTACCACTAACCGATCCTTCTTGCGTGTGACAATACCTCTATCATCCTTCTTGCACTTAAACACCCACTTAGTGCCAATCTCTCTTTCACCTTTAGGAAGGTCCACTAACTCCCAAACCTTCAACTTCGCAAACTGGGCCAATTCTTCCTGCATAGCTTCAACCCATGAATTGTCTTTAAGAGCCATGTGAATGTTCTTTGGCTCCTCTTGGGAAATAAAGCAACTATACAAGCATTCATTCACTATCCCAGTCTTCTCAATCGAAACAAATAACCCAGAATTCGTTGCTATGCTTCTTCTTGTTTGAACACCTGCAGTAGGATCTCCAAGTATCATGTCAACCGGATGATCTTTATTTGCTCGTGTAGTAGCAACGGTATCGACTTCTAGATTATCACCCAGGTTTGATCCAATCTCCCCCTGAATATTCTGATTTGCAAACGGATTAATGAACTCCTCCCCCTGAATAGGTTCAGAGTCACTATCACTTGAATCAGGATCAACAACACCTTGGGAAATTTCCGGAGCATCTGAAATATCAACATTTGATCTAGGCATGAATTCGCCTTCATCGTCTTCACATACCACTGTTTGAATCAGCTGAGAATCATCTGCATCAGAAACCTCAGGAATATTAAATGATTTAAACACACTTTCATAATCATACAGTATAGCAGGACCACTCGTTGATTGTTGAGGTTTGTAGGAAGTAATTTCCACATTAAAAACAACCTCAATTTTACCAGTTTTGAGATTAAAAACCCTTTTATTCGGTGTGCCAGGCACGTAACCCAGAAAGTAGCCTTCGTCAGCCACCTCACCGAATTTTTGTTTATCTTTGTTTCGCACAATGGTGCAGGGTAATCCAAATGGTTCAAAGCCTGTTAAGTTTGGTTTTTCGTTAAACATCAACTCATGACAAGTTTTGTTAAACCGTTTAACGGTTAAAACTTTGTTTAGGACATAGCAAGCTGTATTCACAGCTTCTCCCCAGAAAAGAACTGGTAGCTTTGAATCTGAAAGCATAGTCCTAACGGCTTCAATCAACGTCCTGTTTTTCCTCTCAGCGACTCCATTATGTTGAGGTGTATAAGGAGCAGAATATTGATGTTCAATTCCTTTTCGAAGACAGTAGAGATCCAGAATCCGATTCTTGAACTCTGTGCCATTATCACTCCTTATCCTCTTGATCCTTGCATCATGGACGTTTTCCAATTTTGTAAAAAGATCTATCAACATCTCTGCTGTTTCATCTTTTGTACCTAAAAAGAAAACCCATGAATAACGTGAGTAATCATCAGTGATAACCAGACAGTAGTACTTTCCACCTATGCTCCTCACGTTCACTGGTCCGAATAAATCCATGTGAAGTAATTCATAAGGGGCATTAATGGAATTTACTGTTTTAGACTTATGAGGTTTCTTGTGTTGTTTTCCCTTTTGACATGGAAGACATTTATCTTCCACTTGAAACCTCAGCAATGGAACCCCTTTCACTAGCTCATTTTTTATGATATAATTCATTTTGCGATAGTGAATGTGGGCCATGCGTCTGTGCCACAACATAGATTCAGCTTCAGATGCTTTTGACAGTAAACACGCCACCGCAGCAGTTGGATCCTTGGCACCCATGTCCATGACATAAGTATCATTTTTCCTCGGTGCACGCATCACTATCCAATCGTCCGGAATAACCAAACCCGGTTTCAACACCAATGCCTCAGTATTTGTAAAGTGGACCGAGTGACCCTTGTCGCAGACTTGTGACACGCTCATCAGATTGTGTTTAAGCTGCTCAACATAGTTCACTTTGTCCAAAGTGATCTTCCCATTCGTCACTTTTCCTCGTCCAGTTATCCTACCACCTTTAGCACCAGCAAAATTTACATGTCCACCATCATATTCTTCAAATTCAGAAAACAACCTTGCATCCCCCGTCATGTGCCTAGAGCAGCCACTATCAACATACCATAAGTTGATAATCCTCCTTAGCAGCTCCTGCACACACCAACCAAAGGATTAGTTCGCTTGGGGGACCCAAGCCTTAATGGTCTTGGGTCGTCCAAATTCACCAACTATTTGAACGTCCATCCAACATCCATCACTCCTAACTTGAGTCTTGGATCTTGGACCTGTTGATGGAAATTGGTTTTGATTTCCATAAGGTCTCTGGTCCTGAGGGTACCTATTTGTGTTTGGACTATGTGACCTTTGGAAACTTTGATTTTGATTCCAAGAACCTTGATTGTTGTAATTTCGAAAGCCATTGTTATAAAAATTTCGACAACCATTATTTTGGTATCGATTTTGATATTGACCTTGACTTCTAAAATTATTTGAATTTTGGTTGTTCATTCTTGGTGAACTACTTCTTGGTCTTTCATATCTGCCTGATGTAGATTCAGGCTGAAATCTTGGTTGATTTCTTTGGAAACGAGGAACTTGTGGAGTTCCTTTTTCAGCCATTTTTACACCACCAGCAACACCCGGTTGTTGCTTTGGAGCAGATTTCTTTGGAGAATTTGAGACTTTCTCCTCATTATCACCTTTCTTCTCTGGTGATTTCCCTCTTTGTTTCTCACTAACTTGTGCTTCAACCTTTTTGTTAGGACAGCAGCTAGCTACATGTCCCTTGGTGTGACATTTGAAGCACGATCTCTTATTCGAAGACTTCTTAGCTGAAGCCTTTGAACTAGATTCTGGTTTAGATGATGATGCCTTAGAAGGATTTGGTTCAGTTTGCTTAGTTTCAAGATTTTCTATGTTTTTGTTTTTAGCAAACTCTACATTTGATTCATTTTCTATAACAGCTGTTTCGATTTTCATATCACTTACTTGAACAAAATTAACCTTTTTAACAGAAGTTGGATTTTTATTCGTAGGATTTGAATTTTTCTTTTTCAAAACAGGTTTGCTGTTATTGACCTTCTTAGCATCATTATCTTCAAACACATCACCTTGACTAGATGTGAAACTACTTGGTGATGTTGACAGAAAGTCTGTGAACTCATCTTCATCAGGTAAGAAAGAATAGTCATGACTAAGAGGAGGTGGAACTTCATTGAAGCCCTTGAATCCCACACTTGTCTTGTCATTACTCTTCTTTAACCCACCCATCATGTGTTTCATAACAAAAGTAGAATCCCTGAATTGACCTAATTTCTCTTTGCATTTTTCAGAAATTTCTTTTGTTTTCTCAGCCATCATGTCATGAGCTAAGTCTATGACTTGAATTTTTTCGTTTAGTTTACAGGTTAAAACTTCAATTTCAGCTTCATAGCCTTTTATCTTTTTCAAATATGATGACTCATTTCTTTTTGCAAAGAAATTTGATTCTTTTACGTTAGACATTTCGCTCACCAGACTTTTGTTTTGAGTTGACAACCTGTCAACTTCACCCTGTAATTCACGACACTTTAAGCAAACAGAAGTAGCAGAGTTACTTACCTCTCCTGTCGATTTGTCTGAGTTGGCCATAAGAGCAGCAAGTTGAGCTTCCATTCTTTTGATAATTTCATCTTTCTCATCTGCTTCCTTTTCATCATCCATTTCATGCTCAGACTTTGGCTTTCCTTTTTCAGCATCTGTTGTCTGATCATCCTTATCTACCTCAGCTTCACTTTTCTTCTCAACTTCAGCATTCATGTTATCTTCAGCTTCATCAACGGGAACAATCTCTGCCATAAATGCTTGAGTGACATTCTCATCATTTTCCAAGTGAATACTCCAGTCATATGAACCTTCTCGTGCAGTAGAGATCAGCGCTCTTGAGTTAGAGTTGTTTGATGAATTTCTATTGTTTGAACTCCGACTTGAGGTCTCATGCTTTTGTTTCTGACATTCCCTAGCAAAATGACCATAACTTTGACAGTTAAAGCACCTCACTTTGGTCTTGTCAAAACCAACAGTTTTCCCTACAAATTTCCTTCCAGTTCTGTTCATGAACCTCTTCACCCTTCTAGTAATCATGGCCATTTGCCATTGCAAATCCATATCTTCAAGATCATCAGGGTCAATCTGATCGTAATCTTCATCTAAAACGGCAGGATCAGATATCTTCCCCTGAATGTAGTTCTCGTAAGAAGCAACAAATGAAGCAAGTAGAGCAAGATGCTCTTCAGCAGACTTCACACTCATTGGCATTGACTTTGAACTACTACTTTGCTTAGCAGTTGATGTTCTCTTAGCTCCAGTTGATCCTCCTGAAGCAGCTACAAAACATACATCACCATCCTCATTTACTGTGACCTGCTCAGTTTCACGCGAGAGAAAAGCAGTGGCAGAGTCGCTAGAAGCATCGTGAGATGAAGAAGATGTAAGCCCATTGTAAATCCCTGGATCTTGAACCTGATCATATCTAGTGTCCTTCTTCTTCATGCTGAGCTCATAAGCTCTTAGCTTTCCAACTACTTCTTCCAGTTCCTTTGTTTCATAATCAGCTTCTCCCTTTATCATGAGAGTGTAAATATCCCATTTAGCAGGCAGAGCATCAAGCAGCTTGTCATTTTTCTCTATGTCAGAATAGCAATCTATATCATAATTGTCCAATTCTGACATCAGATGGTAGTATCGAGTAATGACGTCCTCAAGTGACTCATTTTTCATGTACTTGAACACAGCAAACTGCTTCTTCAGTAGATCAATTTTGTTCTTCTTGACATCAGAATTCCCTTCATATCTCTTCTCTAACGCATCCCACATTTCTTTTGAAGTAGTGTACTTCTTAAAGGTGTGTTTGATGCTATCAGGTAGGGACATCTTGATAGCTGCCAAGGCTTTCTTTTCAGCCTCATACATCCTTTTATCATTTTCTTGCATGTTCACATAGGCTGTGACACGCGGTCTGCCTTCAAAGTCATGTGTAGGGTTTGTGTACCCATCTTCAATACAAATCCACATGCGTGTGTCCTGATATTCAATAAAGGATTGAAACCTATCCTTCCATGTCAAGTAATTCTCCACCTTCATCATCTTAAGTGGTTTGTTCGTTGTGCCTACCTCGTGTTCCATCCTTAAAAGCTCGTTCAATTTAGACATGTTCGACATTTTAACTTAAGCAGACTGGTTAAACCGTACAATTTTAGTCCAAAACCTGTTTTTACTAAATTTATACCGTTAGATTCGTCTCGAGATTACGATTCCAATGATATATAATGTCTAAAACCTGTTTTTTTTTTTTTTTTTTTTTTTTTTTTTTGTCCTAAAAATCCAAGGAGTCCAACGGTGCAAGCGGTTTGTCGAAACCACTAGTTACGAGTCGAAACCACTGTTGCGAGTCAAATCAGCACAACTCGAGACCTCTTGTTACGAGTCGAGACCAGCAACCTTGAGTCGAGACCAGCTATTTTCCAATCAAAATCCCGAAAAATCAGCACCTTTTACACCTACGAATCTTCTAATCGAAATCCTTCCAAACTAAACTCCAAAAAATCAGCAAACAACTTCCAAATAACACCAAAACAGATCAAAATCGTAAAAATTTTGACTGTTCTTCGATGTTCTTCGTGAATCCAAACTGCAACCCAAAAACTTGTTTCTTTCCGATCAGTTTTGAACCGTACACAAGAGCAGATGCTCTGATACCAATTGTAGGTCCCTATCCCGTATGGATCGTAACAAAACTAACAATCTACCAAGGGTGCGGAATCCCCTTGATAAACCTATCAAACAGAAACAAGAACACAAGACGATTTACCAACCGATCTTCTATGATTATCCAACGAAAACGTTTACAATCACTCAAGATCTTCACGAACTCACAGCCAATAATCTGTGTATTCGAACCTCTCTCAATTGCCTAAAAGTCTCCAAAAGTCTAACCCTAAAACTCTAGGTAAAGGTTGTTTATATACACACAACCATACAATTCGAACTGGGCCAAGCCCATACGAATTCTGTTTACAATTCGGGCTAAACTAAATGGACTTTAACTTGATACAAACTTGGACTAGATTGGGCTTCAACAAACTCGAATTCTATTCAGTCTTCATAAGTCTTCGCGGCCCAAACTAAGTCTTCGCGGCCCAAACTCGTTTGATATCCAAAGACCAATCCAACGCTGTTGTCACATAAAATGCACCAACATTTTTCAATGCCGAGAACCTCGATCAGAGAGTAAAAAAGGCGTAAGATTCACAATGGTGTAATATTAAAATGGGATATACCGGGCTAGGATTCGAGTTACAGGAACAAGGGCCAAACCAACCACCCAAGAATGGAATCGTCGAGCGAAAACACTTGACAACCTCCTAGAAACAGCTTTTCTTACCACCAGACCTTTCTCAATCAATTAGGAATATGATGCCGTCACTAAACACATTCCTTAAATTGTAGCCATTTGTTGAGTGTTTTTTTTGGTGTCTAATCCGCATATATATCACCATTGCCCTTGATATTCTTGACTGTATATCTCTTAAATATCAACATATACACGTGTGATTTAGTTTACGAAGATTTTTCAATGCCGAGAACCTCGAACAGAGTATAAAAATGGCGTAAGGTTCACAATGGTGTAAAATTAAAATGGGATATACGGATTCGAGTTACAGGAACAAGGGTCAAACCAACCACCCAAGAATGGAATCGTCTAGCGAAAACACTTGATAACCTCCCAGAAGCAGCTTTTCTTGCCACCAGACCTTTCTACATCAATTAGGAATCTGATGTCGTCACTAAACACATTCCTTAAATTGTAGCCATTTGTTGAGTGATTTTTTTTGGTGTCTAATCCGCATATATATCATAATTGCCCTTGATTTTCTTAACTGTATATCTCTTAAATATCAACATATACACGTGTGATTTAGTTTATGAAGATTTTTCAATGCCGAGAACCTCGATCAGAGAGTAAAAAAGGCGTAATGTTCACAATGGTGTAAAATTAAAATTGGATATACCGGGCTAGGATTCGAGTTATAGGAACAAGGGCCAAACCAACCACCCAAGAATGGAATCGTCGAGCGAAAACACTTGACAACCTCCTAGAAGCAGCTTTTCTTACCACCAGACCTTTCTCCATAAATTAGGAATCTGATGACGTCACTAAACACATTCCTTAAATTGTAGCCATTTGTTGAGTGTTTTTTTTTTGTATCTAATCCGCATATATATCACCATTGCCCTTGATTTTCTTAACTGTATATCTCTTAAATGTCAACATATACACGTGTGATTTAGTTGACGAAGGTTTTTCAATACCGAGAACCTCGATCAGAGAGTAAAAAAGGCGTAAGGTTCACAATGGTGTAAGACTAAAATGGGATATAATGGGCTAGGATTCGAGTTACAGGAACAAGGGCCAAACCAACAACCCAAGAATGGAATCGTCGAGGAAAACACTTGACAACCTCCTAGAAGCAGCTTTTCTTACCACCAGACCTTTCTCCATCAATTAGGAATCTGATGCCATCACTAAACACATTCCTTAAATTGTAGCCATTTGTTGAGTGTTTTGTTTTGTGTCTAATCTGCGTATATATCACCATTGCCTTTGATTTTCTTGACTGTATATCCCTTAAATATCAATATATACACGTGTCATTTAGTTTACGAAGATTTTTCAATGCCGAGAACCTCGATCAGAGAGTAAAAATGGCGTAAGGTTCACAATGGTGTAAAATTAAAATGGGATATACCGGCCTAGGATTTGAGTTACAAGAACAAGGGCCAAACCAACCACCCAAGAATGGAATCGTCGAGCGAAAACACTTGATAACCTCCCAGAAGCAGCTTTTCTTGCCACCAGACCTTTCTCCATCAATTAGGAATCTGATGTCGTCACTAAACACATTCCTTAAATTGTAGCCATTTATTGAGTGACTTTTTTTTGGTGTCTAATCCGCATATATATCACCATTGCCCTTGATTTTCTTGACTGTATATCTCTTAAATGTCAACATATACACGTGTCATTTAGTTTACGAAGATTTTTCAATGCCGAGAACCTCGATCAGAGAGTTAAAAAGGCGTAAGCTTCACAATGGTGTAAGATTAAAATGGGAGATACCGGGCTAGGATTCGAGTTACAGGAACAAGGGACAAACCAACAACCCAAGAATGGATTCGTCGAGCGAAAACACTGGACAACCTCCTAGAAGCAGCTTTCCTTACCACCAGACCTTTCTCCATCAATTAGGAATCTGATGCCGTCACTAAACACATTTCTTAAATTGTAGCCATTTGTTGATTGTTTTTTTTTTGGTGTCTAATCCGCATATATATCACCATTGCCCTTGATATTCTTGACTGTATATCTCTTAAATATCAACATATACACGTGTGATTTAGTTTACGAAGATTTTTCAATGCCGAGAACCTCGAACAGAGAGTAAAAATGGCGTAAGGTTCACAATGGTGTAAAATTAAAATGGGATATACGGATTCGAGTTACAGGAACAAGGGTCAAACCAACCACCCAAGAATGGAATCGTCTAGCGAAAACAGTTGATAACCTCCCAGAAGCAGCTTTTCTTGCCACCAGACCTTTCTACATCAATTAGGAATCTGATGTCGTCACTAAACACATTCCTTAAATTGTAGCCATTTGTTTAGTGATTTTTTTTTTGGTGTCTAATCCGCATATATATCATAATTGCCCTTGATTTTCTTAACTGTATATCTCTTAAATATCAACATATACACGTGTGATTTAGTTTATGAAGATTTTTCAATGCCGAGAACCTCGATCAGAGAGTAAAAAAGGCGTAATGTTCACAATGGTGTAAAATTAAAATTGGATATACCGAGCTAGGATTCGAGTTACAGGAACAAGGGCCAAACCAACCACCCAAGAATGGAATCGTCGAGCGAAAACACTTGCAACCTCCTAGAAGCAGCTTTTCTTACCACCAGACATTTCTCCATAAATTAGGAATCTGATGACGTCACTAAACACATTCCTTAAATTGTAGCCATTTGTTGAGTGTTTTTTTTTTGTATCTAATCCGCATATATATCACCATTGCCCTTGATTTTCTTAACTGTATATATCTCTTAAATGTCAACATATACACGTGTGATTTAGTTTACGAAGGTTTTTCAATACCGAGAACCTCGATCAGAGAGTAAAAAAGGCGTAAGGTTCACAATGGTGTAAGACTAAAATGGGATATAATGGGCTAGGATTCGAGTTACAGGAACAAGGGCCAAACCAACAACCCAAGAATGGAATCGTCGAGGAAAACACTTGACAACCTCCTAGAAGCAGCTTTTCTTACCAACAGACCTTTCTCCATCAATTAGGAATCTGATGCCATCACTAAACACATTCCTTAAATTGTAGCCATTTGTTGAGTGTTTTGTTTTGTGTCTAATCTGCGTATATATTACCATTGCCTTTGATTTTCTTGACTGTATATCCCTTAAATATCAATATATACACGTGTCATTTAGTTTACGAAGATTTTTCAATGCCGAGAACCTCGATCAGAGAGTAAAAATGGCGTAAGGTTCACAATGGTGTAAAATTAAAATGGGATATACCAGCCTAGGATTTGAGTTACAAGAACAAGGGCCAAACCAACCACCCAAGAATGGAATCGTCGAACGAAAACACTTGATAACCTCCCAGAAGCAGCTTTTCTTGCAACCAGACCTTTCTCCATCAATTAGGAATCTGATGTCGTCACTAAACACATTCCTTAAATTGTAGCCATTTATTGAGTGACTTTTTTTTTGTGTCTAATCCGCATATATATCACCATTGCCCTTGATTTTCTTGACTGTATATCTCTTAAATGTCAACATATACACGTGTCATTTTGTTTACGAAGATTTTTCAATGCCGAGAACCTCGATCAGAGAGTTAAAAAGGCGTAAGGTTCACAATGGTGTAAGATTAAAATGGGAGATACCGGGATAGGATTCGAGTTACAGGAACAAGGGCCAAACCAACAACCCAAGAATGGATTCGTCGAGCGAAAACACTTGACAACCTCCTAGAAGCAGCTTTCCTTACCACCAGACCTTTCTCCATCAATTAGGAATCTGATGCCGTCACTAAACACATTATTTAAATTGTAGCCATTTGTTGATTTTTTTTTGGTGTCTAATCCGCATATATATCACCATTGCCCTTGATTTTCTTGACTGTATATCTCTTAAATGTCAACATATACACGTGTGATTTAGTTTACGATGATTTTTCAATGCCGAGAACCTCGATAAGAGAGTAAAAAAGGCGTAAGGTTCACAATGGTGTAAAATTAAAATGGGATATACCGGGCAAGGATTCGAGTTACAGGAACAAGTGCCGAACCAACCACCTAAGAATGGAATCCTCGAGCGAAAACACTTGAAAACATCCTAGAAGTAGCTTTTCTTGCCACCAGACCTTTCTCCATCAATTAGGAATCTGATGCCGTCACTAAACACATTCCTTAAAGTGTAGCAATTTGTTGAGTGTTTTTTTTTGTGTCTAATCCGCATATATATCACCATTGCCTTTGATTTTCTTAACTCTATATCTCTTAAATATCAACATATACACGTGTGATTTAGTTTACGGAGATTTTTCAATGCCAAGAACCTCGATCGGAGAGCAAAAAAGGCGTAAGGTTCACAATGATGTAAAATGGGATATACCGGGCTAGGATTCGAGTTACAGGAACAAGGGCCAAACCAACCACCCAAGAATGGAATTGTCGAGCGAAAACACTTGACAACCTCCTAAAAGCAGCTTTTCTTGCCACCAGACCTCTCTCCATCAATTAGAAATCTGATGCTGTCACTAAACACATTCCTTAAATTGTAGCCATTTGTTGAGTGTTTTTTTTTGGTGTCTAATCTGCATATATATCACCATTGCCCTTGATTTTCTTAACTGTATATCTCTTAAATATCAACATATACACGTGTGATTTAGTTTACCAAGACTTTTCAATGCCAAGAACCCCTATCATAGTGTAAAAAATGCGTAAGGTTCACAATGGTGTAAAATAAAAATGGGATATACCGGGCTAGGATTCGGGTTAAAAGAACAAGGGCCAAACCAACAACCCTAGAATGGAATCGTCGAGCGAAAAGACTTGACAACCTCCTAGAAGCAGCTTTCCTTACCACCAGACCTTTCTCCATCAATTAGAAATCTGATGCCGTCACTAAACACATTCCTTAAATTGTAGCCATTTGTTGAGTGTTTTTTTTGGTGTCAACATATACACGTGTGATTTAGTTTACGAAGATTTTTCAATGCCGAGAACCTTGATCAGAGAGTAAAAAAGGCGTAAGGTTCACAATGGTGTAAGATTAAAATGGGATATACCGGGCTGGGATTCGAGTTACAGGAACAAGGGCCAAGCCAACAACCCAAGAATGCAATCGTCGTGCGAAAACACTTGACAGCCTCCTAGAAGCAGCTTTTCTTACCACCTTACCTTTCTCCATCAATTAGGAATCTGATGCCGTCACTAAACACATTCCTTAAATTGTAGACATTTGTTTAGTGTTTTTTTTGGTGTCTAATCCGCATATATATCACCATTGCCCTTGATTTTCTTGACTGTATAGCTCTTAAATATCCACATATACACGTGTCATTTAGTTTACGAAGATTTTTCAATGCCGAGAACCTCGATCAGAGAGTAAAGAAGGCGTAAGGTTCACAATGGTGTAAAATAAAAATGGGATATACCGGGCTAGGATTCGAGTTACAAGAACAAGGGCCAAACCAACAACCCAAGAATGGAATCGTCGAGCGAAAACACTTGACAACCTCCTAGAAACAGCTTTCCTTACCACCAGACCTTTCTCCATCAATTAGAAATCTGATGTCGTCACTAAACACATTCCTTAAATTGTAGCCATTTGTTGAGTGTTTTTTTTGGTGTCTAATCCTCATATATATCACCATTGACCTTGATTTTCTTAACTATATATCTCTAAAATGTCAACAAATACACGTGTGATTTAGTTTACGAAGATTTTTCAATGCCGAGAACCTCGATCAGAGAGTGAAAAAGGCGTAAGGTTCACAATGGTGTAAGATTAAAATGGGATATACCGGGCTGGGATTCGAGTTACAGGAACAATGGCCAAACCAACAACCCAAGAATGGAATCGTCGAGCGAAAACACTTGACAGCCTCCTAGAAGCAGCTTTTCTTACCACCAGACCTTTCTCCATCAATTAGGAATCTGATGCCATCACTAAACACATTCCTTAAATTGTAGTCATTTGTTGAGTGTTTTTTTTGGTGTCTAATCCGCATATATATCACCATTGCCCTTGATTTTCTTGACTGTATATCTGTTAAATGTCAACATATACACGTGTGATTTACTTTACGGAGATTTTTCAATGCCGAGAACCTCGATCAGAGAGTAAAGAAGGCGTAAGTTTCACAATGGTGTAAAATTAAAATGGGATATACCGGGCAAGGATTCGAGTTACAGGAACAAGGGCCAAACCAACCACCCAAGAATGGAATCGTCGAGCGAAAACACTTGACAACCTCCTAGAAGCAGCTTTTCTTACCACCAGACCTTTCTCCATCAATTAGGAATCTGATGCCGTCACTAAACACATTCCTTAAATTGTAACCATTTGTTGAGTGTTTTTTTTTGGTGTCTAATCCGCATATATATCACCATTGCCCTTGATTTTCTTGACTGTATACCTCTTAAATATCAACATATACACGTGTGATTTAGTTTATGAAGATTTTTCAATGCCGAGAACCTCGATCAGAGAGTAAAGAAGGCGTAAGGTTCACAATGGTGTAAAATTAAAAAGGGATATACCGGGCTAGGATTCGAGTTAAAAGAACAAGGGCCAAACCAACAACCCTAGAATGGAATCGTCGAGCGAAAAGACTTGACAACCTCCTAGAAGCAGCTTTCCTTACCACCAGACCTTTCTCCATCAATTAGAAATCTGATGCCGTCACTAAACACATTCCTTAAATTGTAGCCATTTGTTGAGTGTTTTTTTTGGTGTCTAATCCGCATATATATCACCATTGACCTTGATTTTCTTAACTATATATCTCTTAAATGTCAACATATACACGTGTGATTTAGTTTACGAAGATTTTTCAATGCCGAGAACCTTGATCAGAGAGTAAAAAAGGCGTAAGGTTCACAATGGTGTAAGATTAAAATGGGATATACCGGGCTGGGATTCGAGTTACAGGAACAAGGGCCAAGCCAACAACCCAAGAATGCAATCGTCGTGCGAAAACACTTGACAGCCTCCTAGAAGCAGCTTTTCTTACCACCTTACCTTTCTCCATCAATTAGGAATCTGATGCCGTCACTAAACACATTCCTTAAATTGTAGACATTTGTTGAGTGTTTTTTTTGGTGTCTAATCCGCATATATATCACCATTGCCCTTGATTTTCTTGACTGTATAGCTCTTAAATATCCACATATACACGTGTCATTTAGTTTACGAAGATTTTTCAATGCCGAGAACCTCGATCAGAGAGTAAAGAAGGCGTAAGGTTCACAATGGTGTAAAATAAAAATGGGATATACCGGGCTAGGATTCGAGTTACAAGAACAAGGGCCAAACCAACAACCCAAGAATGGAATCGTCGAGCGAAAACACTTGACAACCTCCTAGAAACAGCTTTCCTTACCACCAGACCTTTCTCCATCAATTAGAAATCTGATGTCGTCACTAAACACATTCCTTAAATTGTAGCCATTTGTTGAGTGTTTTTTTTGGTGTCTAATCCTCATATATATCACCATTGACCTTGATTTTCTTGACTGTATATCTCTTAAATGTCAACAAATACATGTGTGATTTAGTTTACGAAGATTTTTCAATGCCGAGAACCTAGATCAGAGAGTAAAAAAGGCGTAAGGTTCACAATGGTGAAAGATTAAAATGGGATATACCGGGCAAGGATTCGAGTTACAGGAACAAGGGCCAAACCAACAACCCAAGAATGGAATCGGTGAGCGAAAACACTTGACAGCCTCCTAGAAGCAGCTTTCCTTACCACCAGACCTTTCTCCATCAATTAGGAATCTGATGCCGTCACTAACCATATTCCGTAAATTTTAGCCATTTGTTGATTGTTTTTTTTTGGTGTCTAATCCGCATATATATCACCATTGCCCTTGATTTTCTTGACTGTATATCTCTTAAACATCAACATATACACGTGTCATTTAGTTTACGAGGATTTTTCAATGCCGAGAACCTCGATCAGAGAGTAAAGAAGGCGTAAGGTTCACAATGGTGTAAAATTAAAATGGGATATACCGGGCAAGGATTCGAGTTACAGGAACAAGGGCCAAACCAACCACCCAAGAATGGAATCGTCGAGCGAAAACACTTGACAACCTCCTAGAAGCAACTTTTCTTACCACCAGACCTTTCTCCATTAATTAGGAATCTGATGCCGTCACTAAACACATTCCTTAAATTGTAACCATTTGTTGAGTGTTTTTTTGGTGTCTAATCCGCATATATATCACCATTGCCCTTGATTTTCTTGACTGTATATCTCTTAAATATCAACATATACACGTGTGATTTAGTTTATGAAGATTTTTCAATGCCGAGAACCTCGATCAGAGAGTAAAAAAATGAGTAAGGTTCACAATTACAGGAACAAGGGCCAAACCAACCACCCAAGAATGGAATCGTCGATCGAAAACACTTGACAACCTCCTAGAAGCAGCTTTTCTTGCCACCAGACCTTTCTCCATCAATTAGGAATCTGATGCCGTCACTAAACACATTCCTTAAATTGTAGCCATTTGTTGATTGTTTTTTTTTTGGTGTCTAATCCGCATATATATCACCATTGCCCTTGATTTTCTTGACTGTATATCTCTTAAATGTCAACATATACATGTGTGATTTAGTTTACGAAGATTTTTCAATGCCGAGAACCTCGATCAGAGAGTAAAAAAGGCGTAAGGTTCACAATGGTGAAAGATTAAAATGGGATATACCGGGCAAGGATTCGAGTTACAGGAACAAGGGCCAAACCAACAACCCAAGAATGGAATCGGTGAGCGAAAACACTTAACAGCCTCCTAGAAGCAGCTTTCCTTACCACCAGACCTTTCTCCATCAATTAGGAATCTGATGCCGTCACTAACCATATTCCGTAAATTGTAGCCATTTGTTCATTGTGTTTTTTTTGGTGTCTAATCCGCATATATATCATCATTGCCCTTGATTTTCTTGACTGTATATCTCTTAAACATCAACATATACACGTGTCATTTAGTTTACGAGGATTTTTCAATGCCGAGAACCTCGATCAGAGAGTAAAGAAGGCGTAAGGTTCACAATGGTGTGAAATTAAAATGGGATATACCGGGCAAGGATTCGAGTTACAGGAACAAGGGCCAAACCAACCACCCAAGAATGGAATCGTCGAGCGAAAACACTTGACTACCTCCTAGAAGCAACTTTTCTTACCACCAGACCTTTCTCCATTAATTAGGAATCTGATGCCGTCACTAAACACATTCCTTAAATTGTAACCATTTGTTGAGTGTTTTTTTGGTGTCTAATCCGTATATATATCACCATTGCCCTTGATTTTCTTGACTGTATATCTCTTAAATATCAACATATACACGTGTGATTTAGTTTATGAAGATTTTTCAAGGCCGAGAACCTCGATCAGAGAGTAAAAAAATGAGTAAGGTTCACAATTACAGGAACAAGGGCCAAACCAACCACCCAAGAATGGAATCGTCGATCGAAAACACTTGACAACCTCCTAGAAGCAGCTTTTCTTGCCACCAGACCTTTCTCCATCAATTAGGAATATGATGCCGTCACTAAACACTTTCCTTAAATTGTAGCCACTTGTTGAGTGTTTTTTTTTGGTGTCTAATCCGCATATATATCACCATTGCCCTTGATTTTCTTGACTGTATATCTGTTAAATGTCAACATATACACGTGTGATTTACTTTACGGAGATTTTTCAATGCCGAGAACCTCGATCAGAGAGTAAAAATGGCGTAAGGTTCACAATGGTGTAAAATTAAAATGGGATATACCGGTCTAGGATTCGAGTTACAGGAACAAGGGCCAAACCAACCACCCAAGAATGGAATCGTCGAGCGAAAACACTTGACAACCTCCTAGAAGCAGCTTTTCTTACCACCAGACCTTTCTCAATCAATTAGGAATATGATGCCGTCACTAAACACATTCCTTAAATTGTAGCCATTTGTTGAGTGTTTTTTTTTGGTGTCTAATCCGCATATATATCACCATTGCCCTTGATATTCTTGACTGTATATCTCTTAAATATCAACATATACACGTGTGATTTAGTTTACGAAGATTTTTCAATGCTGAGAACCTCGAACAGAGAGTAAAAATGGCGTAAGGTTCACAATGGTGTAAAATTAAAATGGGATATACGGATTCGAGTTACAGGAACAAGGGTCAAACAAACCACCCAAGAATGGAATCGTCTAGCGAAAACACTTGATAACCTCCCAGAAGCAGCTTTTCTTGCCACCAGACCTTTCTACATCAATTAGGAATCTGATGTCGTCACTAAACACATTCCTTAAATTGTAGCCATTTGTTGAGTGATTTTTTTTGGTGTCTAATCCGCATATATATCGTAATTGCCCTTGATTTTCTTAACTGTATATCTCTTAAATATCAACATATACACGTGTGATTTAGTTTATGAAGATTTTTCAATGCCGAGAACCTCGATCAGAGAGTAAAAAAGGCGTAATGTTCACAATGGTGTAAAATTAAAATTGGATATACCGGGCTAGGATTCGAGTTACAGGAACAAGGGCCAAACCAACCACCCAAGAATTGAATTGTCGAGCGAAAACACTTGACAACCTCCTAGAAGCAGCTTTTCTTACCACCAGACCTTTCTCCATAAATTAGGAATCTGATGACGTCACTAAACACATTCCTTAAATTGTAGCCATTTGTTGAGTGTTTTTTTTTTGTATCTAATCCGCATATATATCACCATTGCCCTTGATTTTCTTAACTGTAAATCTCTTAAATGTCAACATATACACGTGTGATTTAGTTTACGAAGGTTTTTCAATACCGAGAACCTCGATCAGAGAGTAAAAAAGGCGTAAGGTTCCCAATGGTGTAAGACTAAAATGGGATATAATGGGCTAGGATTCGAGTTACAGGAACAAGGGCCAAACCAACAACCCAAGAATGGAATCGTCGAGGAAAATACTTGACAACCTCCTAGAAGCAGCTTTTCTTACCACCAGACCTTTCTCCATCAATTAGGAATCTGATGCCATCACTAAACACATTCCTTAAATTGTAGCCATTTGTTGAGTGTTTTGTTTTGTGTCTAATCTGCGTATATATCACCATTGCCTTTGATTTTCTTGACTGTATATCCCTTAAATATCAATATATACACGTGTCATTTAGTTTACGAAGATTTTTCAATGCCGAGAACCTCGATCAGAGAGTAAAAATGGCGTAAGGTTCACAATGGTGTAAAATTAAAATGGGATATACCGGCCTAGGATTTGAGTTACAAGAACAAGGGCCAAACCAACCACCCAAGAATGGAATCGTCGAGCGAAAACACTTGATAACCTCCCAGAAGCAGCTTTTCTTGCCACCAGACCTTTCTCCTTCAATTAGGAATCTGATGTCGTCACTAAACACATTCCTTAAATTGTAGCCATTTATTGAGTGACTTTTTTTGGTGTCTAATCCGCATATATATCACCATTGCCCTTGATTTTCTTGACTGTATATCTCTTAAATGTCAACATATACACGTGTCATTTAGTTTACGAAGATTTTTCAATGCCGAGAACCTCGATCAGAGAGTTAAAAAGGCATAAGGTTCACAATGGTGTAAGATTAAAATGGGAGATACCGGGCTAGGATTCGAGTTACAGGAACAAGGGCCAAACCAACAACCCAAGAATGGATTCGTCGAGCGAAAACACTTGACAACCTCCTAGAAGCAGCTTTCCTTACCACCAGACCTTTCTCCATCAATTAGGAATCTGATGCCGTCACTAAACACATTATTTAAATTGTAGCCATTTGTTGATTTTTTTTTGGTGTCTAATCCGCATATATATCACCATTGCCCTTGATTTTCTTGACTGTATATCTCTTAAATGTCAACATATACACGTGTGATTTAGTTTACGATGATTTTTCAATGCCGAGAACCTCGATAAGAGAGTAAAAAAGGCGTAAGGTACACAATGGTGTAAAATTAAAATGGGATATACCGGGCAAGGATTCGAGTTACAGGTACAAGTGCCAAACCAACCACCTAAGAATTGAATCCTCGAGCGAAAACACTTGATAACATCCTAGAAGTAGCTTTTCTTGCCACCAGACCTTTCTCCATCAATTAGGAATCTGATGCCGTCACTAAACACATTCCTTAAAGTGTAGCCATTTGTTGAGTGTTTTTTTTTTGTGTCTAATCCGCATATATATCACCATTGCCTTTGATTTTCTTAACTGTATATCTCTTAAATATCAACATATACACGTGTGATTTAGTTTACGGAGATTTTTCAATGCCGAGAACCTCGATCAGAGAGCAAAAAAGGCGTAAGGTTCACAATGGTGTAAAATGGGATATACCAGGCTAGGATTCGAGTTACAGGAACAAGGGCCAAACCAACCACCCAAGAATGGAATCGTCGAGCGAAAACACTTGACAACCTCCTAAAAGCAGCTTTTCTTGCCACCAGACCTTTCTCCATCAATTAGGAATCTGATGCATTTGTTGAGTGTTTTTTTTGGTGTCTAATCTACATATATATCACCATTGCACTTGATTTTCTTAACTGTATATATCTTAAATATCAACATATACACGTGTGATTTAGTTTACCAAGACTTTTCAATGCCGAGAACCTCTATCATAGTGTAAAAAAGGCGTAAGGTTCACAATGGTGTAAAATAAAAATGGGATATACCGGGCTAGGATTCGAGTTAAAAGAACAAGGGCCAAACCAACAACCCAAGAATGGAATCGTCGAGCGAAAAACACTTGACAACCTCCTAGAAGCAGCTTTCCTTACCACCAGACCTTTCTCCATCAATTAGAAATCTGATGCCGTCACTAAACACATTCCTTAAATTGTAGTCATTTATTGAGTGTTTTTTTGGTGTCTAATCCGCATATATATCACCATTGACCTTGATTTTCTTAACTATATATCTCTTAAATGTCAACATATACACGTGTGATTTAGTTTACGAAGATTTTTCAATGCCGAGAACCTTGATTAGAGAGTAAAAAAACGCGTAAGGTTCACAATGGTGTAAGATTAAAATGGGATATACCGGGCTGGGATTCGAGTTACAGGAACAAGGGCCAAGCCAACAACCCAAGATGCAATCATCGTGCGAAAACACTTGACAGCCTCCTAGAAGCAGCTTTTCTTACCACCAGACCTTTCTCCATCAATTAGGAATCTGATGCCGTCACTAAACACATTCCTTAAATTGTAGTCATTTGTTGAGTGTTTTTTTTTGTGTCTAATCCGCATATATATCACCATTGCCCTTGATTTTCTTGACTGTATATCTCTTAAATATCAACATATACACGTGTCATTTAGTTTACGAAGATTTTTCAATGCCGATAACCTCGATTAGAGAGTAAAGAAGGCGTAAGGTTCACAATGGTGTAAAATTAAAATGGGATATACCGGGCAAGGATTCGAGTTACAGGAACAAGGGCCAAACCAACCACCCAAGAATGGAATCGTCGAGCGAAAACACTCGACAACCTCCTAGAAGCAGCTTTTCTTACCACCAGACCTTTCTCCATCAATTAGGAATCTGATGCCGTCACTAAACACATTCCTTAAATTGTAACCATTTGTTGAGTGTTTTTTTTGTGTCTAATCCGCATATATATCACCATTGCCCTTGATTTTCTTGACTGTATATCTCTTAAATATCAACATATACACGTGTGATTTAGTTTATGAAGATTTTTCAATGCCGAGAACCTCGATCAGAGACTAAAAAAGGCGTAAGGTTCACAATGGTGTAAAATTAAAATGGGATATAGCGGGCTAGGATTCGAGTTACAGAAACAAGGGCCAAACCAACCACCCAAGAATGGAATCGTCGTGCGAAAACACTTGACAACCTCCTAGAAGCAGCTTTTCTTGCCACCAGACCTTTCTCCATCAATTAGGAATATGATGCCGTCACTAAACACATTCCTTAAATTGTAGCCATTTGTTGAGTGGTTTTTTTGGTGTCTAATCCGCATATATATCAACGTTTCCCTTGATTTTCTTGACTGTATATCTCTTAAATGTCAACATATACACGTGTCATTTAGTTTACGAAGATGTTTCAATGCCGAGAACCTCGATCAGAGAGTTAAAAAGGCGTAAGGTTCACAATGGTGTAAGATTAAAATGGGAGATACCGGGCTATGATTCGAGTTACAGGAACAAGGGCCAAACCAACAACCCAAGAATGGAATCGTCGAGCGAAAACACTTGACAACCTCCTAGAAGCAGCTTTCCTTACCACCAGACCTTTCTCCATCAATTAGGAATCTGATGCCGTCACTAAACACATTATTTAAATTGTAGCCATTTGTTGATTTTTTTTTGTGTCTAATCCGCATATATATCACCATTGCCCTTGATTTTCTTGACTGTATATCTCTTAAATGTCAACATATACACGTGTGATTTAGTTTACGATGATTTTTCAATGCCGATAACCTCGATAAGAGAGTAAAAAAGGCGTAAGGTTCACAATGGTGTAAAATTAAAATGGGATATACCGGGCAAGGATTCGAGTTACAGGAACAAGTGCCGAACCAACCACCCAAGAATGGAATCGTCGAGCGAAAACACTTGACAACATCCTAGAAGCGGCTTTTCTTACCACCAGACCTTTCTCCATCAATTAGGAATCTGATGTCGTCACTAAACACATTCCTTAAATTGTAGTCATTTGTTGAGTGTTTTTTTTGGTGTCTAATCCGCATATATATCACCATTGCCCTTGATGTTCTTGACTGTATATCTCTTAAATATCAACATATACACGTGTGATTTAGTTTATGAAGATTTTTCAATGCCGAGAACCTCGATCAGAGACTAAAAAAGGCGTAAGGTTCACAATGGTGTAAAATTAAAATGGGATATAGCGGGCTAGGATTCGAGTTACAGAAACAAGGGCCAAACCAACCACCCAAGAATGGAATCGTCGTGCGAAAACACTTGACAACCTCCTAGAAGCAGCTTTTCTTGCCACCAGACCTTTCTCCATCAATTAGGAATATGATGCCGTCACTAAACACATTCCTTAAATTGTAGCCATTTGTTGAGTGGTTTTTTTGGTGTCTAATCCGCATATATATCAACGTTTCCCTTGATTTTCTTGACTGTATATCTCTTAAATGTCAACATATACACGTGTCATTTAGTTTACGAAGATTTTTCAATGCCGAGAACCTCGATCAGAGAGTTAAAAAGGCGTAAGGTTCACAATGGTGTAAGATTAAAATGGGAGATACCGGGCTATGATTCGAGTTACAGGAACAAGGGCCAAACCAACAACCCAAGAATGGAATCGTCGAGCGAAAACACTTGACAACCTCCTAGAAGCAGCTTTCCTTACCACCAGACCTTTCTCCATCAATTAGGAATCTGATGCCGTCACTAAACACATTATTTAAATTGTAGCCATTTGTTGATTTTTTTTTGTGTCTAATCCGCATATATATCACCATTGCCCTTGATTTTCTTGACTGTATATCTCTTAAATGTCAACATATACACGTGTGATTTAGTTTACGATGATTTTTCAATGCCGATAACCTCGATAAGAGAGTAAAAAAGGCGTAAGGTTCACAATGGTGTAAAATTAAAATGGGATATACCGGGCAAGGATTCGAGTTACAGGAACAAGTGCCGAACCAACCACCTAAGAATGGAATCGTCGAGCGAAAACACTTGACAACATCCTAGAAGCGGCTTTTCTTACCACCAGACCTTTCTCCATCAATTAGGAATCTGATGTCGTCACTAAACCATTCCTTAAATTGTAGTCATTTGTTGAGTGTTTTTTTTGGTGTCTAATCCGCATATATATCACCATTGCCCTTGATTTTCTTGACTGTATATCTCTTAAATATCAACATATACACGTGTCATTTAGTTTACGAAGATTTTTCAATGCCGAGAACCTCGATCAGTGAGTAAAGAAGGCGTAAGGTTCACAATGGTGTAAAATTAAAATGGGATATACCGGGCAAGGATTCGAGTTACAGGAACAAGGGCCAAACCAACCACCCAAGAATGGAATCGTCGAGCGAAAACACTTGACAACCTCCTAGAAGCAGCTTTTCTTGCCACCAGACCTTTCTCCATCAATTAGGAATCTGATGCTGTCACTAAACACATTCCTTAAAATGTAGCCATTTGTTGAGTGTTTTTTTTGGTGTCTAATCTGCATATATATCACCATTGCCCTTGATTTTCTTAACTGTATATCTCTTAAATATCAACATATACACGTGTGATTTAGTTTACGAAGACTTTTCAATGCCGAGAACCTCTATCATAGTGTAAAAAAGGCGTAAGGTTCACAATGGTGTAAAATAAAAATGGGATATACCGGGCTAGGATTCGAGTTACAAGAACAAGGGCCAAACCAACAACCCAAGAATGGAATCGTCGAGCGAAAACACTTGACAACCTCCTAGAAGCAGCTTTCCTTACCACCAGACCTTTCTCCATCAATTAGAAATCTGATGTCGTCACTAAACACATTCCTTAAATTATAGCCATTTGTTGAGTGTTTTTTTTGGTGTCTAATCCGTATATATATCACCATTGACCTTGATTTTCTTAACTATATATCTCTTAAATGTCAACATATACACGTGTGATTTAGTTTACGAAGATTTTTCAATGCCGAGAACCTTGATCAGAGAGTAAAAAAGGCGTATGGTTCACAATGGTGTAAGATTAAAATGGGATGTACCGGGCTGGGATTCGAGTTACAGGAACAAGGGCCAAACCAACAACCCAAGAATGCAATCGTCGTGCGAAAACACTTGACAGCCTCCTAGAAGCAGCTTTTCTTACCACCTGACCTTTCTCCATCAATTAGGAATCTGATGCCGTCACAAAACACATTACTTAAATTGTAGCCATTTGTTGAGTGTTTTTTTTGGTGTCTAATCCGCATATATATCACCATTGCCCTTGATTTTGTTGACTGTATAGCTCTTAAATATCAACATATACACGTGTCATTTAGTTTACGAAGATTTTTCAATGCCGAGACCTCGATCAGAGAGTAAAGAAGGCGTAAGGTTCACAATGGTGTAAAATAAAAATGGGATATACCGGGCTAGGATTCGAGTTACAAGAACAAGGGCCAAACCAACAACCCAAGAATGGAATCGTCGAGCGAAAACACTTAACAACCTCCTAGAAGCAGCTTTCCTTACCACCAGACCTTTCTCCATCAATTAGAAATCTGATGTCGTCACTAAACACATTCCTTAAATTGTAGCCATTTGTTGAGTGTTTTTTTTTTTTGTGTCTAATCCGCTTATATATCACCATTGCCCTTGATTTTCTTCACTGTATATCTCTTAAATATCAACATGTACACGTGTCATTTAGTTTACGAAGATTTTTCAATGCCGAGAACCTCGATCAGAGAGTAAAGAAGGCGTAAGGTTCACAATGGTGTAAAATTAAAATGGGATATACCGGGCAAGGATTCGAGTTACAGGAACAAGGGCCAAACCAACCACCCAAGAATGGAATCGTCGAGCGAAAACACTTGACAACCTCCTAGAAGCAGCTTTTCTTACCACCGGACCTTTATCCATCAATTAGGAATCTGATGCCGTCACTAAACGCATTCCTTAAATTGTAACCATTTGTTGAGTATTTTTTTTTTTGGTGTCTAATCCGCATATATATCACCATTGCCCTTGATTTTCTTGACTGTATATCTCTTAAATATGAACATATACACGTGTGATTTAGTTTATGAAGATTTTTCAAAGCCGAGAACCTCGATCAGAGAGTAAAAAAGGCGTAAGGTTCACAATGGTGTTAAATTAAAGTGGGATATACCGGGCAAGGATTCGAGTTACAGGAACAAGGGCCAAACCAACCACCCAAGAATGGAATCGTCGAGCGAAAACACTTGACAACCTCCTAGAAGCAACTTTTCTTGCCACCAGACCTTTCTCCATCAGTTAGGAATCTGATGCCGTCACTAAACACATTCCTTAAATTGTAGCCATTTGTTGAGTGGTTTTTTTTGGTGTCTAATCCGCATATATATCATAATTGCCCTTGATTTTCTTAACTGTATATCTCTTAAATGTCAAAATATATATGTGTGATTTAGTTTACGAAGATTTTTCAATGCCGAGAACCTCGATCAGAGAGTAAAAAAGGCGTAAGGTTCACAATGGCGTAATATTAAAATGGGATATACCGGGCTAGCATTCGAGTTACAGGAACAAGGGCCAAACCAACCACCCAAGAATGGAATCGTCGAGCGAAAACACTTGACAACCTCCTAGAAGCAGCTTTTCTTACCACCAGACCTTTCTCCATCAATTAGGAATATGATGCCGTCACTAAACACATTCCTTAAATTGTAGCCCATTTGTTGAGTGTTTTTTTTGGTGTCTAATCTGCATATATATCACCATTGCCCTTGATTTTCTTAACTGTATATCTCTTAAATATCAACATATACACGTGTGATTTAGTTTACGAAGACTTTTCAATGCCGAGAACCTCTATCATAGTGTAAAAAAGGCGTAAGGTTCACAATGGTGTAAAATAAAAATGGGATATACCGGGCTAGGATTCGAGTTACAAGAACAAGGGCCAAACCAACAACCCAAGAATGGAATCGTCGAGCGAAAACACTTAACAACCTCCTAGAAGCAGCTTTCCTTACCACCTGACCTTTCTCCATCAATTAGAAATCTGATGTCGTCACTAAACACATTCCTTAAATTATAGCCATTTGTTGAGTGTTTTTTTTGGTGTCTAATCCGCATATATATCACCATTGCCCTTGATTTTCTTAACTGTATATCTCTTAAATGTCAAAATATATATGTGTGATTTAGTTTACGAAGATTTTTCAATGCCGAGAACCTCGATCGGAGAGTAAAAAAGGCGTAAGGTTCACAATGGCGTAATATTAAAATGGGATATACCGGGCTAGGATTCGAGTTACAGGAACAAGGGCCAAACCAACCACCCAAGAATGGAATCGTCGAGCGAAAACACTTGACAACCTCCTAGAAGCAGCTTTTCTTACCACCAGACCTTTCTCCATCAATTAGGAATATGATGCCGTCACTAAACACATTCCTTAAATTGTAGCCATTTGTTGAGTGTTTTTTTTTGGTGTCTAATCTGCATATATATCACCATTGCCCTTGATTTTCTTAACTGTATATCTCTTAAATATCAACATATACACGTGTGATTTAGTTTACGAAGACTTTTCAATGCCGAGAACCTCTATCATAGTGTAAAAAAGGCGTAAGGTTCACAATGGTGTAAAATAAAAATGGGATATACCGGGCTAGGATTCGAGTTACAAGAACAAGGGCCAAACCAACAACCCAAGAATGGAATCGTCGAGCGAAAACACTTGACAGCCTCCTAGAAGTAGCTTTTCTTACCACCAGACCTTTCTCCATCAATTAGAAATCTGATGTCGTCACTAAACACATTCCTTAAATTATAGCCATTTGTTGAGTGTTTTTTTTTGTGTCTAATCCGCATATATATCACCATTGACCTTGATTTTCTTAACTATATATCTCTTAAATGTCAACATATACATGTGTGATTTAGTTTACGAAGATTTTTCAATGCCGAGAACCTTGATCAGAGAGTAAAAAAGGCGTAAGGTTCACAATGGTGTAAGATTAAAATGGGATGTACCGGGCTGGGATTCGAGTTACAGGAACAAGGGCCAAACCAACAACCCAAGAATGCAATCGTCGTGCGAAAACACTTGACAGCCTCCTAGAAGCAGCTTTTCTTACCACCTGACCTTTCTCCATCAATTAGGAATCTGATGCCGTCACTAAACACATTACTTAAATTGTAGCCATTTGTTGAGTGTTTTTTTTGGTGTCTAATCCGCATATATATCACCATTGCCCTTGATTTTGTTGACTGTATAGCTCTTAAATATCAACATATACACGTGTCATTTAGTTTACGAAGATTTTTCAATGCCGAGAACCTCGATCAGAGAGTAAAGAAGGCGTAAGGTTCACAATGGTGTAAAATAAAAATGGGATATACCGGGCTAGGATTCGCGTTACAAGAACAAGGGCCAAACCAACAACCCAAGAATGGAATCGTCGAGCGAAAACACTTGACAACCTCCTAGAAGCAGCTTTCCTTACCACCAGACCTTTCTCCATCAATTAGAAATCTGATGTCGTCACTAAACACATTCCTTAAATTGTAGCCATTTGTTGAGTGTTTTTTTTGGTGTCTAATCCGCATATATATCACCATTGCCCTTGATTTTCTTGACTGTATATCTCTTAAATATCAACATGTACACGTGTCATTTAGTTTACGAAGATTTTTCAATGCCGAGAACCTCGATCAGAGAGTAAAGAAGGCGTAAGGTTCACAATGGTGTAAAATTAAAATGGGATATACCGGGCAAGGATTCGAGTTACAGGAACAAGGGCCAAACCAACCACCCAAGAATGGAATCGTCGAGCGAAAACACTTGACAACCTCCTAGAAGCAGCTTTTCTTACCACCGGACCTTTATCCATCAATTAGGAATCTGATGCCGTCACTAAACGCATTCCTTAAATTGTAACCATTTGTTGAGTATTTTTTTTTTTGGTGTCTAATCCGCATATATATCACCATTGCCCTTGATTTTCTTGACTGTATATCTCTTAAATATGAACATATACACGTGTGATTTAGTTTATGAAGATTTTTCAAAGCCGAGAACCTCGATCAGAGAGTAAAAAAGGCGTAAGGTTCACAATGGTGTAAAATTAAAGTGGGATATACCGGGCAAGGATTCGAGTTACAGGAACAAGGGCCAAACCAACCACCCAAGAATGGAATCATCGAGCGAAAACACTTGACAACCTCCTAGAAGCAACTTTTCTTGCCACCAGACCTTTCTCCATCAGTTAGGAATCTGATGCCGTCACTAAACACATTCCTTAAATTGTAGCCATTTGTTGAGTGGTTTTTTTTGGTGTCTAATCCGCATATATATCATAATTGCCCTTGATTTTCTTAACTGTATATCTCTTAAATGTCAAAATATATATGTGTGATTTAGTTTACGAAGATTTTTCAATGCCGAGAACCTCGATCAGAGAGTAAAAAAGGCGTAAGGTTCACAATGGCGTAATATTAAAATGGGATATACCGGGCTAGGATTTGAGTTACAGGAACAAGGGCCAAACCAACCACCCAAGAATGGAATCGTCGAGCGAAAACACTTGACAACCTCCTAGAAGCAGCTTTTCTTACCACCAGACCTTTCTCCATCAATTAGGAATATGATGCCATCACTAAACACATTCCTTAAATTGTAGCCATTTGTTGAGTGTTTTTTTTGGTGTCTAATCTGCATATATATCACCATTGCCCTTGATTTTCTGAACTGTATATCTCTTAAATATCAACATATACACGTGTGATTTAGTTTACGAAGACTTTTCAATGCCGAGAACCTCTATCATAGTGTAAAAAAGGCGTAAGGTTCACAATGGTGTAAAATAAAAATGGGATATACCGGGCTAGGATTCGAGTTACAAGAACAAGGGCCAAACCAACAACCCAAGAATGGAATCGTCGAGCGAAAACACTTGACAACCTCCTAGAAGCAGCTTTCCTTACCACCAGACCTTTCTCCATCAATTAGAAATCTGATGTCGTCACTAAACACATTCCTTAAATTATAGCCATTTGTTGAGTGTTTTTTTTGGTGTCTAATCCGCATATATATCACCATTGCCCTTGATTTTCTTGACTGTATATCTCTTAAATATCAACATATACACGTGTCATTTAGTTTACGAAGATTTTTCAATGCCGAGAACCTCGATCAGAGAGTAAAGAAGGCGTAAGGTTCACAATGGTGTAAAATTAAAATGGGATATACCGGGCAAGGATTCGAGTTACAGGAACAAGGGCCAAACCAACCACCCAAGAATGGAATCGTCGAGCGAAAACACTTGACAACCTCCTAGAAGCAGCTTTTCTTGCCACCAGACCTTTCTCCATCAATTAGGAATCTGATGCTGTCACTAAACACATTCCTTAAAATGTAGCCATTTGTTGAGTGTTTTTTTTGGTGTCTAATCTGCATATATATCACCATTGCCCTTGATTTTCTTAACTGTATATCTCTTAAATATCAACATATACACGTGTGATT